>APFE030816861.1:136150-165445 GCA_000404065.3 Pinus taeda | reverse complement strand
TTTTAGAAATTGGCTACCTAATTTCACTTCCCCGGCAACGGCGCCAAAAATGTTTGGTCAATTTAGTGATGTCTAAATCGCAACTTTTAAATTTCAACCCGGAGCTCGTAAGCTGATGAGGTGAGGTGTACTGTATGTACTTAGGCAACTGTTTCTTAAGCTTTTGTCATTTTTTAACTTTTTAAGTTGTTTTCAAGTTTATCTCTCCTAATGTGATGTGATGGAAATGAAATAAAGCGAGTGAAGTGTGTGAGATTGTGATGAGCTTTTTATAACTTGAAGGAAAGCTTGAACAATCAACTGAAATGAAATCAACTTTTAAAGAAAAATGAAGGCATTAATTAAAAGAGTAATGACATTGGCCCAGTGTCTCTACTGCTGCAAGGAAATGAAAAATGAAATCTATGTCAAATAACAACTAAGCGATGTGAAACTAAAGTAAATCTACCTAAAAGAAAGACTTAGTCACAAATACTTTAACTTCTTCTTAACCTCTTCCCTTTTAACTGAATATATCATGTGATAAACAATTAAAAACAAGTCAAGCAATTGTGAGTTCTTGAACAACTAAACTAAGCTGTGCTAAGTGATATTTTGGTCCTTAATGAAGATATTCAATTATAAAGAAGGAACCATCAATAGATAAACAACTTGATGTCTAAAAGCAAAAAGCAACTATGCAAATTAACTAAATGATAGTAAGGAAATAAATGTTGCAAAACAAGAAAGGTTAGCAACATAGACAAGATGATCACAAGTGTCACTAGTTGTGCAAAAGAAAAGAAAGAAACTGTCCCGGGCACGCCTAAGAAACCTGCATAACACACTGATCAGTCATGGAAAAGTGCAGAAATGTAAACAAGCAGAATTTGAAATGTATGTACAGCTATCAAAACACAGCAACCAAAGGCATTATATACATAAAACAAAAGAAAGAAATGCAAGAAATTAAAAGTACTGTACAGGCCTTTAGTAAACAGGGGCCCTCTGCCCACTCCAGCCAATTCAAAGATCAATTACACGCTTGAATGGGATAACAATCTTCTCATATATTATGCATGAAATAGAAAAATACAGTGGGAGTTCAAAAGTACATAACAACAGCTAACAACTAACTTATCCAGCGTTCAAAGATGCTTTATTTATAACTGAGGAAGGCGAACTAACTTAACGAAATCTAAGTAATTCAAACAGTTGTGTAAAAACATGTAGTCTTGCTACGTCCTCGGATTTAGGCAACGGTCGTTGTGGGCATTCAATCCGCTGTTGGATTTATGTTTCCCACCATCTTCACGACTGAGGATGATGCCACCTATTCTTCACGTGCTCTAAAACAGAACACCTGGAGCTGTGCCACCGCCAATGACCTCCGTTGACCGAAGTTGCCTCCTTGTTGACCACGGGCTTGATGACTGGTTTGGATGATCTAGAGGGACACACACCATGTCCTTGGTTCCACGAACTTGCCCATGTGGCTCTTCTTCCCGGAGGACACCTGGAACATAGCATTTAATAAAACAGCTGCGGAATCTGGGGTTCGCTGCGGAAACCGGGATCAGCTGCGGAAAACCCTGTGTGAGCTGCAGAAACGCAGCACCTTGAACCAAAATTCTAAACCAAACACATTCATTAGCATAATTAGAAAACCATGTAAAAAGTCCTCAAATACAATGATTTGAGCAATTTGATGGAGGGAATGAGTGGAAAAATAAGGAAATGAATAGGAAAAAGAGGTTGGGAGGATGTGTAAAGAAGTGTAGGTTTAAGGCTCAACAAGGCGTTGCTACCTCTAGAGGAGCAGCTTCAAAAGTGCAACCAAAAGCTCGTGATACACCAAATGGGCCATGCCTATAGATAGAGGCATTAAAACGTTGCTCTCGCACTGGAACTCCAAAAATAGCTACAACCCAACAAGGTTTCAGTACGTCCATTGTTCCAATTGCTACAGTTTGTTCAATATCACTTCCTCCAACATCCTGAACATGTTCTAACACTCCATCTGCATTTATATCAGCATGCAAACCACCTTCTTGCAGATGAAGCTTATAGACTAAATGCTCAGAGGCCAAATGAATAGCTTCTATTCCCTCCTTTTGATGTGTTACAATTACATTAGGAATCCACCAGAGCTTAGTATAATTTTTTATTATGGGTACATAAAGATTCTTCTTATTTTTTTTTCTAAATGTAACATACTCTTCAACCTTGTCAATAGGACTAGTAATTTTTCCGTTGTATCCTTCCCCAAAACATGTTTGTCCTCTGGTTTGTGAACTGATGATCTATTTCCAGGTATCTTCTTCATAGGGTACAAACAATAATTACAAAATGCACGCTCATAAGATGACCAATAATATGGAAACATGTCATCCCAAGTTGAGAAATAATACCATTTCATGTTCAAACACAAAACACTTTATTGATAAGATATAAACAATAATTACAAAATGCATGCTCATAACATGACCAAGAACAGGGAAGCATGCCATCCCAATTTGATGAATAGTACCATTTCATGTTCTTGTTTTGCCAGATGTAGCATACTTTGCTACCTTGTCAATAGCACTGGTAATTTTTTTTGTCGTATCCTTCCCAAAAACATGTCTATCCTCTAGTTTGTGAACTGTAGATGATGATCTATTTCTAAGCATCTCCTTCGTAGGGTACAAACAATAATTACAAAATGCATGCTCATAAGATGACCAAGAATAGGGAAACATGCCATCCTAATTTGAGAAATAGTACCATTTCATGTTCAAACACAAAACACTTTATTGATAGGATACAAATAGTAATTACAAAATCCATGTTCATAAGATGACCAAGAACAGGGAAACATGCCATCCCAATTTGAGAAATAGTACCATTTCATGTTCAAACACAAAACACTTTATTGATAGGATATCAATTTACAAAATATGAAAATGAAGGAGACCAACCAATTTATAAATCTATGGATTGGATTTTACAATCTCAATAGCTTGTACCATATCATTTAATTTTTCTCATGTCACTTCTTTAACAATCTTTTTAGCCTTCAAAGTATTGAAGGTAGGTACAACCTTCCGTCTAAGCTCCTTTGCCAAAGCTTGTAACCAAAAACATCAATCAAAAGCATTAGTTTAAGATATGTTAGATACCACAAACAAAGGAAATATTTAACAAACAATTCAAATATTGATGTGAGAAAAAACATGAGGAAAAATAGAGTGTTCAGGCAATGCCACCTTATCCATTAAAGATACGAGTGAATATGCGCGTAATAAATATTTGATAGACAAAATGTGGTGTCATAGAAGAAGCGAGATGATGAACTTAATTCATGTAGTCAAAAAACTCAACAAACCTTGTTCTCCTAGTTGTAGTCAAGCTTCAGGAACATAACATTGGTGTATTTCTTTGATAGTTCTTGCAGTTTGGGAGAAATAATCTTGTATGGACCACACCTTCAAAGGAATTCAAAAAAGGAAGCAACGTTAGAAACATAACTGCTTCTTACTAAAATAGATTTATTATTAGTGATATTTAAAGTTTATTAAACCATAAGGATCAAGATATTTTTTGGAGAGATTTTCTCATATTCCAAAGTATTATACAACATGGAGCATGTCATTAATCCTTGTCTGACAATATGAAAAAATTGACCTAATGGATCAAGGGGGAAGAGGAGGGAACCATCAGAAGACAAAACAAACTAATTTTTTCTATACATGCATGCCACGGGGGCTTCACTCAATGAACCTCTAACATATCGCATGCGTTTGTGGCATATTAAACAAAACCCTTAATTTGACTACATATTGGAAAATACCTCTAAAAATTACATTATTTAACCCCCTACCAATACAAACGCAATACACCTTCCCAATTTAAATACCCCAAATTTCACTAGATATTGTATGTATCCATTTTTTCATTAACATTTTTTATACCCCTTTATATTTTTTCATTAACTTTGAGCTCCATTTTTTTATAGCTACCAATATAAAACCCCTTCACCCCCTATATATCCCCTAATATATTATGCCATTTTTTCCTCAACATATATCCCCCAAATATGAACCCACGTGGTATGGTATTGGTCTCCCAATGAAACCCCCGTGATGCATGCCCTAGGACATTGAACAAAATCCCACACTAAAACAATTGCATACACCAACAGGGATGCCATTAGGTATGGAAATATCCAATTTCACTGCTCCCACGATGATGGTGTCAAATCCGAGAAGAGTATTCATACTAGTTTTTTTTTTTCGCTTTGTAAGATCTAGGAATCCTTATTTAGGCAGTTGTCAAAGTGGTCTCTACATCCAAAACAAGTCTATGAATGCCAGCTTCTGTGTTGAAGCTCCCAAAATGCTACTTCCTTGCGCACTCCAAATCTGCAATTCGAAACACGTTATCTGCCTCCCTCACCCTGGCGACAAATCAAACGTTTTTGTAAATTGAATGCTCCAGAAGGGGCTTAATGACCATAACCATGTTTAACTACACAGGCATCATAATTAACAGTTCCAACCACCCAACTAACTTAGCCTAATCGAACAATTGGAAATCTTTGAATCGTCTAACACATAATCTAACGGCTTAGTCTAATCACAGGCAGGCTCTAGGGAGGTTCTTCTCATACAGGAAAGCCTTATGTTGTAATTAATTAAATATAATTATTGTAGGTTAATTATATGCACATTAAAATATAAAATTATTTTCACTTTGTAAATTCCAATAGTTAAAATGAAAACTTTTGGAAGAGTGTGTGATTTTGTTGGAGGGTCTCATGTTTGTGTTTTGAGCACTTACCTATTTTTTAAGACAAAAAGTTCAAATGATAAAGCCAAGAATATTGAACCAAGAAAAATAATAGTTAAAAAAATATGATCGTTAGGAAGGATAAGAAAGATATAAACAAGGATGAATTATAATTTGTTAATAACTATCCATTATTAATAACTATAAATTATAAATTTATTATTAATAACGATTAATTATTAATATACTAATTAAAGAATTTAGTTGATAGGAGTGGTTAAGGATAAAATTAAGATAAGTTAAAATAAGTTAAAAAATGGATTGGGATAAAAGATCAGAATAAATAAAAATAAGAATGTGATAAGAGGAATAAATGAAATGCAAGGTCAAACTAATAAAAGTAAAATTTGGTGAAATTGATTTTAATATTATAGAGATTAGGGTTAAAATTAAATATTTATATCAAATATTAAATTAATTAATAATATTAGATAAAAATAGTATAAAATGGAATTAAAGAAATACTAATAGAATAACATTACATTATTAAAGTAAGATAAAAGGTTACAAATAAATAAAGAATTGAAAATAGTAGTTAATAATAATGAAGAAAAAGAAGAGGTTAAGGTGAATATAAAAGATTAGATTAGATTAGATTAGATGAAGAAAGGAAATAGAAGGAACAAATTAGATAACATGAAAAAGGAATGAGAAGGGGGGGCATGGGAGGGGCCACAATTAAGGAAGATAAAGGATGGAAGTGAGGGGGACAAGCTACCAACGAAAACCAAAGAATATAAGGTGAATGGTAAAGGGGCAGGGCTACCAAAAATTGTTAGGATTAACATCAGTGTAAGGGGAATTAGGTTAGTAGATAAAAAATGGATATGAGCTTCTGAGAATGGCTCAATTGATATCCATATTCTCGATTAAAGTTGTTAGGGCGGTTTTCTATTTATAGAACTTCCTTAATGACATGATTTAGGTGGAAGGGCGTAGAGGCCAATATTTTGGTTTTATCAAAAAATATTAAATGTTTGGTATTGTGAGAGTACTCAATGATAGTATATTTAGCAGTTTAATTATGGTAGTTTTCAATCATATGTTCTTGAAGGAGACCTTTGAAGTATCTTCTAGTGTGTACTATGTAAGACATTCCATAGGAAAAAGGGCATGAAAGAACTCCAAGACTTCGTTTCTCATGTTAATGACATTTCTCCTCACATCCAATTCACTATGGAACTTGAAGCTAACCAAACCCTCCCCTTTCTTGGTTTCCTTGTCTCTTGCCTCCTTGATGGCTCTCTAACCCAACAAATCTATCGAAAGAATTTTAATACCAAACAGTTACCTCCATTCCAACTCTCACAATCATCCAGCTCAAAATTTTGTTGTGTTTAAAACCCTTGTTACTTGATCCATTCAGATCTAATCCTCTCAATCACTTTACAATGAAAAATCCATCTAACCAAATACCTTAAATCCAATGGTTATTCCTAATCTTAGGTCAAAAATGAATTCTAATATGCTCTCCACAACCTTTGTAGTAGTCCACCCTAAGCCTAAGTCTCCATACCATACATTCAAGGGGTTACCAATCATATTTCTAGAACCTTTTCTAAAAAAGGAACATCAAAACCTTGTTCAAACCCTAGAAAACCCTCAACCATCTCTTTAGATCAACCAAAGACAAGAAGGACCCTGTGCTTGGTCCCAAACTTTATGAGATCCCTTACTCTTACGGAATGTCTTACATATGACAAACTAGAAGATCCTTCAAAGCCTGCTTTAAAGAACATATGGCTAAAAAATACCATAGCTGAATGGATAAATCTGCCATCGCTAAACACTCCCACAATACCAAACATTTAATATGTTTTGATAAAACCAAAATCTTGGCTCTTCCCCTTCAACCCAAACTATGTCATTAGGGAGGCTCTCAAAAAGCATCCTAACAATTTTAATCGAGAAGATGGATATCAGTTGAGTCATTCTTGAAAGCCCACTATTGATTTTGTCCATTCAACCTAACTCCCATTACACTAATGTGTCTCCTAATAATTCTTATTGCCCCTTACCCTTCCCTCTTTTTCATTTTTTCCCCTTTTCTCTTTCTCTACCCACGTTCCATCTTTTATCTTCCTTAGTTGGGCCACGTCCCGTTATCCTACCCCCACTCCCTTTTCTCATGTCTTTTTTATCCTATCTAATTCCTTCCTCACATTTCCTTTCTTAATATATTCTAATCTTATCTAATATTTTCCCCCTTAGCCTCTTCTCTTTCTTCATCATTATTGATCACTATTTTCAATTCTGTATTTATGTGTAACATTTTATTCTATTTTAATAATGTAATGTTTATGCTATTTTAATACTACTTTAATTCCATTTCTATACTATTTTAATTCTAATTTACTACTATTTTAATAGTTTAATAATTCAATGCTAATTTAATATTTAATATAGATATTTAGTTCTAATCCTAATCTGTATTATTAATTGGACCAAATTTTGTTTTTATTATTTTCAACTTACATTTAATTTATTCCTCATACCCGATTCTTATTTTTATTTATTCTAATTTTTTCTACCAATCCCTTTCTTAATTTATATTGATTTTAACTTTTATCCCTTTCCCATTTCCTAGATTATTTTAATTAATATACTTAATATTTACTAGTTATTAAATAATAAATTTATATTTATATGCCATTTAATAATTATTAAAATTAATTAATAATTTATAATTACTTATAAATAATAATTCATCAATATTCACATTATAGTTATATTATTTCTCTATCCTCTATTTATTTTTAGTTTGACACCCTTCGCTTCTGTTAGGTTCCTATACTAATAGGTTTCATTTTTCATGATTGACAGTGGAAGTGCTAAATATGTTCATCTCTGCATGCTGCAGAGGTTCCATATTTTGTATACAGACAAGGAAAAGTAAAAAATGAAAAGAGGGTATGCCTTAAAAGAATAATCAAAAGGCAAGAAAATCAATTGGTCAGAAAAAATAAACCCCAAACCAAAGACCAGAGAAATGACCAATCAAGATGTCACTGCTATCTCATTTGCAAGTTCACCATGTGGAGATACTGCTGCTTCTTACTTTGATGGGTGGCCCAACAGTTCAAGTTGGACCATGCCATGTTTAAATTGTTGTTGTATAATAGAGAAAGAATATTTGTCCAAACAGTTCAAGCTTGGCAGATGAGTAGCTAGGTAGAGGAAATAAGGAGCCCAACTACTTAATCTGGGCCCTTGGAATAGATAAGGGTACATTTAGATAGGAGGGTAGTCAAAAGAAAAGAGGATAATCAGGGTTTGCAAATCTAAGTGCACCCATTCAAAAGGGAGAAAAAATGTTAGGTGTATTAGGCTGAGTAGGTAGTTCGAGGTTGCAGAAGCAAGGTTTGGTTCACCTCATGATTATCAATCAGAGCTCATCTCATCAATGACAGAAATGTCAAAGAAGATGTTTAATGGTAGAACTTTGGAGGCATGACTAATTTCCCTTCATTCCCCCAAAGATCATTTACTAACATCCCCTGAAGGACCTTGGGATCTGCCCAAAATTCCTATTTCACTTCATTCTAAGACAAGTACCAAGTCAAACTATAAGTTTACTCAAGGAAAAGAAACCACATTTCTTGTGTAAACATCATTATTCTAAGCTCCACTCATTTCCTATCACTAAGTTTCACTGCATAAAATTAGCATCTTCCCCTACATTTTCACCCCACAAAGTCATATTAACATCTAATTTTACTATTTAGCTCCCTAAGTTACTTCCCTACCCCTAGTTCTACAAAAAACTATATAAAACCCCAAAAAATTATTTTAATATCCCACCCCATAGCAATATAGCTATATAAGTCAGTCTTGGGAAATATTTAGTCCATTTGGGACTAGTATTAACCCTTCCCCGCCCTAAAAACTATGGAATTGATTCAACCCTTGGTTAAAATTGATAACCATAGTAACCCCCTGCTCACAAGATTCATTATTCCCCCCCCGGCGCTAATGTTTAAATGTTTGTTTAAATGTTAAATTAAACATGAAATGGGTGCATACACAAAAAAGCCCTCGCTAACCAAAGTTTAAACCCACCCCCATTGATATTTTAATATTATATTCGAGTAGGTCCCGTACCTAACCATCCGCCGCCCCACTTACCCGTCCGCCATCCAATACCCTGCGCTCCAAATCTGATGTTGGGTGGTTGTTTTCAGATCCTAAACTACCGATGTTTAGCGTCCGGGGGATGGGTGGTTTTCCTGCTATACCCCCACCACGTGTCGGTCTCCCGGCGTGTTCGGAGGCTCCTTCCCTAATACCGTCTGTGCTAAAAAGCAGTACGGGGAGAAACCGGATACCGCTCCCCCACCTCTGATGTCAACGCCACATCTTCGTAACGTCATCAACCTGGTTCCCACCGCTGCTCCACGTCATTGCCACTTCATCCACCCGCGTCCACACCTTACCACAGTGTCCTATGCCATGTCGCTATCCTCGTCAGACTCCACATCATCCTACCATACCCGGGACTCGCTGATGATGTCATGCTGACGTCATTGCAAAAAAGCGCAAATATGCCAAAATTTTAATAAAAACACGCGTTTTCGACTGTTTGTTAGTCTTTTTCATCGTTCATAGTGGAAGAGCTGTTTATGCTGTTTTCGTCCGTTTTCCTCCAAAGTTCGAAAATCGACCAATTGAGTTGTTGCCACCTTCAAATTCGTCTCCATCGTTCGCCATTGCACCAGCTCAACCACCCTCAGCGATTTTAACCAGGTATTTGCTAAATTTCACCATCTTCACCCCTGTTCTTCCCATTTTTCTCCGTTTTTCATGCTTGAAGCCTGCAAATTCCCAAGTTGACGACTCTGCTCCACCTAAATGTTGCAAAAAATCCACTGATGAACTCTTACCTCAAGAAGAACCCTATAAACCTGCGCGCGTTTGCAAATTTATCATTGAAAACTCATCTTCAAGCTCGGGTTCTTGGCAAAATTTCATAAATAGCTCAGCATTATCCAATTTCGCCTCATTCCACTAAAAAATGTCTATACATTGAGCTATGATAATCCCTCTCCCCTCTGCATTGTGCCCTCACAGTCTCTCAATCCAGAAAGTTTGTTAAAGAAAAAACAAAGCCTTAACCAAACTCTGCAAAGATTGCCTTTCCACCACAGTTACAGATACTGAATACTTTTGGCTCAGATGAACTCATTTTGCAACCCCTTTACAAGTCCACAGAAACAATCATCTTCAATCTGTTGCTACTGTAAACTTCATTCCTCATACAAGTACAAAAAAGTCTTATAATGGCCACTCCAACAGCTCTGAGTATTACTCCTATAAATCCACCAAACAAAGAGCTTGAAGCCCTGCCTCTTGCTGATAAGGATTACCTCATTCAAGATTTAGTTGGGGACAAAGATCACTTATAGACCTTCTGCCAACTAAGAAATAGCTTTGTAAACAACTGTGACATGTATGGCATATGGGAATCTAATTTGCCTCTTCACTTTCTTCCTTCTGTTAATATTTCTCCTAAGATCATCCACTTATGTGTTGAGAAACTATGATCCAACTCAGAGAGCCATTAAGTCTCCATCTGGGAGCATACTTTTTCATATTACTCCTGACTCCATCAACCAAATGCTTAACTTCAAACAGACTCAACTATTGTTCCCTTTCTCTATGAACTACTTGCTTGATAAAGGCTCCGAGCTCTCCAGCTCTGAAATTGCAGGAATTTCCAAGGCATTCATGAGGGCAGACTGCCAGCCTACAAGACCACCTCCATTCCTATATGTCCATTTCAATGAAGTAGGCAAACTACTACTTGATATGATCTCCTATGTGTTGGGTTTTAAAACAAGTGAGCACATTGATGAAACAGTGTTGGTTTTATTATCTACATACAGTCCAGGACAGACCCCTGCTTACAAGTATAATTATGCCAAATTCATAGCCAATAAAAGACATGACCAACTAGTGAAACTGGATAGGGAGGGAGTCTTTAAATATTCATCATATATCTATCATTTGTTCATGTATTACCAGTTTGAATGCTTCCAATGTCCCATAAAAAAGTTGGATTCTAAGGGTGAAAGAAGGTCTGTCATCTTTTGGTCATCAGTTTTCCATGAGGTTCAAAACTCTCCATTTTCTTACTGTGAGTTCATTGACCAATTTGTCTATTCAGTCTCTTGTCTCCTAATGAGATCCCCTCCTCCTAGGTTATCATATGACATACAGAAGATATTATAGTTGTCCAAGAACTACAAAATAGGTGATTGGTATCTCTACCAAAATCACATTGTCATTAGGATCTATGGATGTGAGCTCTATGCCTACAGGCTCCCAAGATATGTACCTGTGAGATTGTTTGCCTTGGAGTACTATAGGCAACTCATCAATTCTGATCTCACTCATTTTCATAGTGCCAAGAAGAAAGCTCACTTGAAATTCAAAGACCATCTAGGCCCCTTCATTATGAACAAGAAAGAGGGTTGGCAAGATGTTGATCAAATATTGAAGGAAAAATATAAGTGAAAAAGGAGCTTCTGGTGGGTCCCTTATGACCCGAAGCGTTTTATCAGTTCCAGAAGAGTTAAATATAGGCTGTTGGCCTATGACCATTGTAAAATTCCACAAATTGAACAATATGCCAATAAAGATGAGTGGGTGCAAGACACATTAGTTGAGGAATTGACCAAGAAGAAATTATGGAGAGAAATGTCAAAGATTTAGAAAAAACTCTTGACTTGGATTCTTCTGACCAGGTAACATTCAAGCTGCCACACTAAGTTGGAGAGGGCACATCCACTGTTGCAGATTCACAAGCTACCCAAGGAGCATCTACATCAGCAACAGTTACAACTAAATAAAAAGAGCCAATGGATACAGAACAAGGAATGGTCACAGAACAGCCTGCCCCCTCAAAGGAGAAAACTCAAGAAAGAACTCCTCCACAGAAAAAAGAGGCACTGCAAATACCAGTTTTACAAACTCTGGCAAATGAGGAAAGAGGTAAGAAACGGGACAGGGAATAAACCACACCTTCAAGTGGATCAGCACAACAACCTGAAGAAAAGAGGTAGAGAATTGATCCTCAAGTTGAGGAAGATATTAGTGAAGAAACCATAAAAAGCCTAAGGAAGGAGAGAGAAACAAGCCAGCAAATAACTACCAGCTCATTCCAGCAGGAGCTAGGTAGGCAGCGTAGTACAGAGGTGTCTTCCTCAAGACAACAAAGCAAACAACCATCTGGCATTAAAGGAATTTTAAAGGAAATCAATGCTCAGAATGAGCTATTAAGAATACAGCTATATGATCAATTCCTGAAAACAACACCCTCAAAACAACAAAGATTGATGGCAGCTTACGACATCAAGGAGGAAAAAATGATTCTAACACATTTTAAACCTACAGTTCCACAACCCAAAACAACTGCAGACTACATAAAGACAAATTTGGAAGTCCTCTCCAAGGACATACATCCAATGGATCAAATAGAGCTACATAAGCAAACAGGAGAAATGGTCTATGCCACTCTAGCAGACAAGGCCATGCTAGCTCATCAGCTGAAAGAATCATTAAAGAACACAAATACTCAGCTAGATTTGGAGAGAATGTCCTCCTCAGCCAAATACAACAGAATAAAAACATTTGAGGACATTATTGTAGACCTAGGACATGATCCTAAGGATCCCAAGGGCATCAGGGCCCTTATGAAGAAAAAGGAGGATGATATTACTGCACTCAGAAAACAAGCAAAGTTGCCTACAACTATCCACCCTCAAACTACAGAGCTTGTGAAAGAAAAGGAAATTGATGATACCATGGATCTGCTCATGAGGATGAACCAAAGAATACTACAGATGGAGGAAGAATTGGAGAGAGCATTGCAAGGCAAGCAGGGAGAGTCTACCTCCCAGCCACCTCAAACAGCTCCAACTATTGTCACTAATCCTCCCACAGAAGCAACAGCAATCCCTCTTGTCATTTCAGCATCCACGACAGCTACATCAACTGTGGATGCTACAACAGCAACAACAACGCCTGAATGTAGCATGAGTATGGAAGACATGATGAAAGCAGTCAAAGAGCTAGAAATTCAGGTGATAGAGGTGAAAGAGGCCAAAGAAAAGTTAGCCAAGCTAGAGTCAAACTATGACAAGTCCAAGATGACAGTGGTTGAGAAGCAAAGGGAGATAAAAGCCTTGGATAACAAAATAAAGGCCTTAGAGAAAGAACTGGCTCTAGACAAAACCCTAGATGAAATTAACAAGATCTTGTGGGCCAAAATTGGCAAATCAATCAGTGACCAATGGTGATCAATTCAGGCCATACATGAGCAAATAGAGTTGACAGGCATAGCTCAATTTTAAACTTAGACAGTCAGAGCAGCATTGGGGATTATGCCTGAGCAGGCCAATAAAATGATCCATTTCCTGAACACTCATACCAAAGAGGAAGTGGCAGCATTAGATATCAATAGCAGGACAGATACTATCTTGACAGCTAAAAAGGTGCTGACTTTGAGAAATTTTGTGGAGACTCTGGAAAGAAAGTGTCAGGAAATGCAAGCAGAAATTAATGATTTCAAAATAAAAATAACAGCATTACAGACCAGATGATTACCCAGCCTATTGACTAGTGCTGGAAAGCTACTGTCCTGTGAACAATATACGACCAGGATCAATAACTATGTTGCAAATCAGATTACAGCATCTTCAAGTTCTTCACAAGAAGCAGGACCTCCCTCTGGGCAATCTCTTTATGACAAATTGGAAGACCTGTTTTATATTGAGCATGAAATCAATCATTTGTTTGAGGTCCCACCCAATTTCTATAGATACACAGAGGCTGATGAAACACTCATAAAGATAAGAAGACATCAGCTGCCTCCAGATGATTGGTGGCAAGCAATGCTAGAAATTTTGCCCAGGTAATTTTGGTATTTTCCTCCTTTTTCAGCTTCAGTTTTTTGGTCAGCTACAGGTCAGCAAAGTTGAGTACACAGACACCCAAAAAAGTATGAAGACAACAAGTAGATGGAAGTCAAAGCAATGACTCAGCAAATCAGCAGGGCAGCTAGCCCAAAAAACGCAAATTAAAAGCTCAGGCCTCGGCCGACTCAGTTGGTCCCAAAAAGTCAAATTTTTCTGACAAATGGACAACTAGCATAACAACAATTACTACAGCATTAATTTCCTTCATATACTTCCTTGAAGGGTTGGTTATGTAATTTATTGCATGAAGACTCATCGACTAGATATTTTTGTATCTCATTTTTATATATATACCTCCCTAGAGAATGTATTTGGGGTTGGTTGGTGATTCTCTCTCTAAAGAGTCGCCCTGTAAATTTTAGAATTTTAATACAAATTGCTAGTGAGGTTCCTGGTCTCTGCACTGTCTGAATGTGGAAGTGATGAACTGCACTATGCTACAAAATTGTTGTGTCGTTTGATTGAACAATAAGTTATTCTAAACTATGTTTTGTCTTTCCGTGTTTGCAAAATTCACATATGTTTCATGATCTTAGTAACAAAGAAGAAGAATAGCTCAGGACTTGTTTGAATGCACCCTCTTCTCAATCTCTGTTTCTAACTGTGTTTTCTTCAGAATTAGTCATAAATATGAATTCTTAATTGCTCATGTTTGAATTTATTCCATCATTATGAATGCTGTCTAGGAATTCTTAACTGCTCCTAGATAATATTCTCACGTTTTCCCTCTATCATCATAGTGAAAGATCCTTGACTGCCTTTCATTCCCTGATTTCATGCCATCATCTCCCAGATTTGAAGAATTGTTCCATGGATGCCTGTCTGGCTCTGTAGCAGTATCATTTCCCCAAGAAATACTTCAGCAGTACACCATCATTAACTCCATTGCCCAATGGTTTAAGCTGTTCTATAATTAGCATACCAGTTTTGTTTGAAATCATCATCCAACCAAATTTAAAACAAAACCAATGCATCATAACTAGCCTAAAATACTCCAAAACAAAGCTAAATTTCAAAGAGGGAGCCCTCTCTGGTTGCAGGTAGGCTAGGACTTGCAGCTGAAAGATTGGTTAGTGGTTACCTCGGCCGTATTCCCTACAGGAAGCAGGGAACAACCTGAGTGATAACATCATTGGCGACTCCGCTAGGGAAAAAAATCAGTTTCCTTGTTTCAACATAGTCAAAGGAGATATCAAGCTTCCTATGTTTCAAAGGAATCTCCTGTGAAGTATTGTCTAAAGCTGTGATTGTAAACATTCCCAGAAAAACACCAAAAAACAAATCTAGAAGTTGGCTCCAAAGAAGAAAACTCGTTACACAAGGTCAAATCCTGACCCAGACCCTCCAGCTGTTTTTGAAAATCCCAATTTAATCCCTAAGATCCTTAGAAAACAAGAGAAACAAGAAGATTTTGTTGATTCAAGTCCTAAAGCAGTTCAACAAAGCTATATTCCAACCCCTGTTAAAACTTCAGTTCGTCCTCATATTACTCCTACTTCCCCTAGTTCTTCATCCACCTCTCAAAACACCTTCTCCACTTCTTCGTCTACTACACATATATCTACCATCGTCCCTACTGTTCCAGCTGTCCCATTTCTTCCTGTTGTCCCATTTATCCCTGTAAGTATGGCAAATCGTTATGCTCCTTTACAACTACCTGCAAATCCAGGGGCTATGCCTCAGGATTATCAAAGTAAGATCACTTATTTTGATGGTGCTAGTTCCTATACAGCCCAACAGCACACTAAGAAGATGTAGGACTATTTTGAAAATTATGAGATTGATGATGATGGTGTAAGGATGAAGATCTTTGTCCAAAGTCTAACTGGTGATGTAAGGACCTGGTTTAGGTCACTTACTGCAAACTCCATAGGTTATCTCGAGGCCCTATATCAAGTCTTCTTAAACAGATGGGAAAAGAAGAAAGACCCTTTACATATTTTAACCGAGTATGACAATTTAAAAAGGAGTCCACAAGAGATTGTTCAAGACTATTATGCTAGATTTAACAATGCATACAATGCTATCCCTCAGAACCTTAGACCCCCACCTGGCTTAGCCTTGATCAAATTCCTTGATGGATTTGATTCAGACATGGCATATCAGCTGAGGGAAAGAGCTCCTCCAAGCCTAGCAGACATGCAGAATGTAGCTGTTAGTGTAGAGGCAAATTTGGTTGCCAAACGAAACCGAGATAGAACTGAAAGAAGAACAACATTCAAAGAAGAACCTTCAGCATTTGAGAAAAGACTAGATGCAATCATCAAAGGAATGGATAGATTGGGAGATAGGGTAGAGACAATCAAAAGAAAATCATCCTAGGAAGGCCAACCAAGTAACTCAACAAGAACTCCAAACTTTAGAAAAGGCCAAAACCCTACTACTGGAAGGACTGGACCTGACCAGAATATCAGACCTCCATTTCAAGAGAATTATGCAGAGGCCTCAACCTCAAGTGAACCGACAGAGGACCCTCATATTAACTTAATGGGCCTAGATAGCGAACAACAAGTTTTCCTAACCCAAGATGACCAAGAGGCCCATGAATTCAACCAATTTCAAACTAAATCTAGAGAGTCATTTGATTTTAGAGAAGGCTATGATGCAACAATCTATGAGGTTCATAAATAGTACAAATTGAGAAGCAGAACCATAGATGTGCCTGAAACTACCAAGCTGAAAGATGCTAAACAGCTGAAGGAAACAAAGGATAAAGCTGTCCCAAAAGAATCCTCTAATAAAACACACCCAAAGGAAGTTACTGTGGAAGAAGTATCAGACTTACAGCCTTCAAGAAACCATTCATTCACACCCCATTCTCCAACAGAAGATTTGAATAACCCTCAAGAAAACAATGACAAATCAGATGTACCTGATAACACTAACCATAACCAAAAGAAACTCAAAGAAAGGCCAGCTGATAAGGAGAAGCTTGCTGCCCTAAATATAAAGAATCAGATAGAAAAACCTTTTAACTTAGAAATAGAAATTGGCAAGCTGAAAATAGCCATTCCTCTCTCTGAATTGGCCAAACATGAAGTTTACAAACAGCAAATCAGTAGGTCACTACAAATATCAGAGAATAGGGATGCAGTCAATGTTTTGGATGATCAACCAGAACTAATTTTTGGTCCAGAAGTCAATGGTAAATCAGTAGATGGAGGAGTCCCTCCATTCTATGTGAGCTTAAACATTCATGACAAAGTGTTGCACAACGCAATGTTTGATTCAGGAGATTCCCATAATCTAATGCCCAAATCCGTGATGGAAAAGCTGGATCTAGACATCACAAGACCCTACAAAGACCTGTTCTCATTTGATTCTAGCCAGGTCAGATGCCTGGGCCTTATAAAAGATATTTGTGTTTCTTTAGTCCAATATCCAGCTAAGACAATTTTGATGGATGTGGTGGTAGCTCACATTCCACCTAAGTATGGTATGCTTTTGTCCAGATCTTGGGCTGCCAAACTCTAAGGATCCCTGCAGTTAGACATGTCCTATGCCACAATTTCAGTCTTTGGCCAGCCAAAGAGACTATATTAGGAAACATTGATGAAATATGTGGTTAGCAGTCAAGAAAAGCCTCAAAACTTCCCCATCTATTCCATTCACTCTGGCATGGATTCATTTATCTTATACAATGTTGACATGTGTCCCAAAACTGATGTCAAACTCCTGAAAACAACACAAACAGAAAGCATGAATGAACAATCTAGTGCCCAAAACCAAAATATTGTTGACATGATTGATACCACTAAGCAAAATGACATATCATATGAGTTACAAAACCCAAACCTGCCTACTGAACAAGCTTGCAAAACTAATAAGGCTAGCCATAATCATGAAATCTTATGGTACTTAGAGTTTGATGGGTCAGTGAACAAATTAGGAGCAGGGGCAGGTGTTTGGATACACAACATGCAGAATGACCATACTCAAGGTCATGCATATAGGCTAAATTTCAGATGTACAAACAACATGGCTGAATATGAAGCCCTTCTATTGGGTCTCAAACAAATTAGAAAGCTAGGGGAAACTAAGATTTCAATTTTAGGGGAAAAAAGATTTCAGATTCTATATCTTGTACTCTCACATAATTGCCTATGTTCCTAATGCAGTGGTTAAAGACATTCTTACTCAAGAGGGAATTGAAGGCAAAAGAGGCAAATGGATAGCCAACATTGTAGAATATGACATTGAGATAAAGCCAACAAAACTCATAAAAGGACAAGGGCTAGCTAAACTAATGACTGAAACCAACTTTCAAGCCCTAGACATCAATGAACTGGATAACGAGCAGGAGATGGCAACTCCAGAGATCAATCAAGCCTTCTTACAATCACCTTGGTACACTGACATATGTTTTGTATTGTTAAACCTGCAAGCTCCTCTAGGGTTATCCAGAACCAAAAAGAGATTATTGAAAATGAAAGCTTCAAAGTTTTGTATCATAGATAATATGTTGTTTTAGAAAAATCATAAAGGTATTTTGCTTAATTGTCTAACATTGGATGAAACTGACAAAGTCCTCAAGGAATTCCATGCAAGAGATTGTGGACGACACTTGTATTGGAAATCAACAACTGATAAAATCTTAAAGGCTGGATTTTATTGGTCCTCCCTGTTTGCTGATGTTAGAAAATTTGTAATGTCCTGCCATAAATGCCAAATATTTGAAGGCAAGAAAAAACTGCTACCCCTGCCCCTTAAACCTATTTCAACTGTAGCAACATTTCAACAATGGGGTTTAGAATTCATTAGGGAAATTCACCCTTCATCTTCTGGCTAGCATAGATGGATTTTGATAGCCACAGATTACTTTACCAAGTGGATAGAGGCCATCCCTTGTAGGCAAGCCAATGACTCAATCACTATACAATTCCTAGAGACCAATATCATATCTAGATTTGGCTGTCCAGAAAAGATCATTACAGACAATGCAGCTACCTTTAAGTCCAAAAGAATGACCAGTTTTTGTCACAATACCATATTACCCTAGTTCATTCCATAGCCTATTACCCTCAAGGTAATGGCCTAGCTAAATCCTCCAACAAAAGCCTCATCAACATTATCAAGAAGGTCCTGGAAGAGAATAAAAAGAATTGGCATAAAAACCTTGTGAATGCACTATGGGCAGATAGGTTGACTACCAAAAGATCCATTGGAACAAGCCCATATGAGTTGACTTATGGAATGGAGGAAAGATTCCCCTCTTCTTTAGGAATCCATGTGATCAAGTTGCTGCAAGAAATACAATTTCAGAAGGATCAATCAAACCATTCACTTGCAACAAACAAGAGAGGAAGTATATCACATAACTCAGATACTACAAGATAAACTCAAGAATATCTTTGATAAAAGAACAAAAGCTAAAGTTTTTTTCATAGGAAACAAAGTGCTGAAATGGGACTCTAGAAGGGAAGAAAAAGGGAAACATGGGAAATTTGATTTTCTTTGGAAAGGGCCATTTGTGATTCAAGTGGTACAAGGTAACAACACCTATTTTCTCAAGATTTTGGATGGCACAAATACTGAAGAAGGCCCAGTCAATGGGAGAATGCTCAAACATTATTTTGATTCCCTTTGATGAACTTAACACAACTACATATTGTACATAAATATTTGTATTTCCAGCATTTTCATTTACAACAGCTAGATAAGGAACTAAATGCAACAAATTTTGAAGAAAAACCAAGCAACTACATCACTTTTTGAGATATATGTTGAATCCATCATAAGAAGTCAAGAGAAAGAATTGGGAAGTATGAAGATAATGATAAGCACTCAGAGAAACCAGCAAGAAACAGAGCTGCAATTTCACACAGATCAACTTTCAAAATCACTGCATACAGGTTACAAGGATTCAGATCAATGGCCTCCAAAACAAGGAAGTTTCAGACTACATCAAGAATTGAAAAATAAGGCAATCTCACCTGATGTTCTTGGCTTTTTCACCAGGAAAAGCCATCCCCAGGTGGAGCCACTTTTAGGTTCCTATACCAATAGGTTTCATTTTTCATGATTGACAGTGGAAGTGCTAAATATGTTCATCTCTGCATGCTGCAGAGGTTCCATATTTTGTATACATACAAGGAAAAGTAAAAAATGAAAAGAGGGTATGCCTTAAAAGAATAATCAAAAGGCAAGAAAATCAATTGGTCAGAAAAATAGTGGAAATAAACCCCAAACCAAAGACCAGGGAAATGACCAATCAAGATGTCACTGCTATCTCATTTGCAAGTTCACCATGTGGAGATACTGTTGCTTATTACATTTGATGGGTGGCCCAACAGTTCATGCTAGACCATGCCATGTTTAAATTGTTGTTGTAGAATAGAGAAAGAATATCTGTCCAAACAGTTCAAACTTGGCAGATGAGTAGCTAGGTAGAGGAAATAAGGAGCCCAACTGCTTAATCTAGGCCCTTGGAAGAGATAAGGGTACATTTAGATAGGAGGGTAGTCAAAAGAAAAGAGGATAATCAGGGTTTGCAAATCTAAGTGCACCCATTCAAAAGGGAGAAAAAATGTTAGGTGTATTAGGTAGAGTAGGTAGTTTGAGGTTGCAGAAGCAAGGTTTGGTTCACCTCATGATTATCAATCAGAGCTCATCTCATCAATGACAGAAATGTCAAAGCAGATGTTTAATGGCAGAACTTTGGAGGCATGACTAATTTCCTTTCATTCCCCCAAACATCATTTACTAACATCCCCTCAAGGACCTTGGGATCTGCCCAAAAGTCCTGTTTCACTTCATTATAGGACAAGTACCAAGTCAAACTCTGAGTTTCCTCAAGGAAAAGAAACCACATTTCTTGTGTAAACATCATTATTCTAAGCTCCACTCATTTCCTATCACTAAGTTTCACTGCATAAACTTAGCATCTTCCCCTACATTTCACCCCACAAAGTCATATTAACATCTAATTTTACTATTTAGCTCCCTAAGTTACTTCCCTACCCCTAGTTCTACAAAAAACTATATAAAACCCCAAAAATTTATTTTAATTTCCCACCCCATAGCAATATAGCTATATAATTCAATCTTGGGAAATATTTAGTCTATTTGGGACTAATATTAACCCTTCCCCGCCCTAAAAACTATGGAATTGATTCAACCCTTGGTTAAAATTGATAACCATAGTACCCCCCGCTCACAAACTTCATTATTTTCCCCCCGTGCTGATGTTTAAATGTTAAATTAAACATGAAACGAGCGCATACACAGAAAGCCCTCGCTAACCAAAGTTTAAACCCTCCCCCGCTGATATTTTAATATTACATTCGGGCGGGTCCTGTACCTAACCATCCGCCGCCCCACTTACCTATCCACTGTCCAATACCCCACACTCCAAATCTGACGGTGGGTGATCGTTTTCAAATCCTGAACTGTCGATGTTTAGCATCTAGGGGATGGGCGGTTTCCCTGTTGTACCCCCGCCACGTGTCAGCCTCCCGGCGTGTTCGGAGGCCCCTTCCCCAATACCACCTATCCTGAAAAGTGGTGGAGGGAGAAACCAAATACTACTTCCCCCCCCCCTGATGTCAGTGCCACATCTTCGTAACGTCATCAACCTGGTTCCCGCCTCTACTCCACATCATTGCCACTTC
This sequence comes from Pinus taeda, assembly GCA_000404065.3. Taxonomy (NCBI): domain Eukaryota; kingdom Viridiplantae; phylum Streptophyta; class Pinopsida; order Pinales; family Pinaceae; genus Pinus; species Pinus taeda. Next base: position 144,051 of record APFE030816861.1, on the reverse strand, counting down.
ATCTGCCCACATCCACACCTTGCCACCATGTCCTATGCCACGTCGCTATCCTCGTCAGACTCCACATCATCCTACCGTACCTAGGACCCTCTGATGATCGCATGCTGATGTCATTGCGAAAAAGCACCAAAAGCACAAATATGCCAAAATTTTAATAAAAACATGCGTTTTCGACTGTTTGTTAGTCATTTTCATCAGTCATAGTGGAAGAGTTGTTTATGTCGTTTTTGCCCGTTTGCCAACAAAGTTCGAAAATTGACCAATTGAGCTATTGCCACCTTCAAATTCATCTCCATCGTTCACCATTGCACCAGCTCAACCACCCTCGGCAACTTTAACCAGGTATTTGCTAAATTTCACCATCTTTGCCCCTGTTCTTCACTTTTTTCTCCGTTTTTCATGCTTGAAGCCTGCAAATTCCCAAGTTGACAACTCTGCTCCACCTAAATGTTGCAAAAAATCCACTGATGAACTCTTACCTCAAGAAGAACCCTATAAACCTGCGCCCATTTGCAAATTTATCATTGAAAACTCATCTTCAAGCTCGGGTTCCCAGCAAAATTTCATAAATAGCTCAGCATTGTCCAATTTCGCCTCATTCCACTAAAAAATGTTTGTACATTGAGCTGTGATAATCCCTCTCCCCTCTGCATTGTGCCCTCACAGTCTCTCAATCCAGAAAGTTTGTTAAAGAAAACACAAAGCCTTAACCAAACTCTGCAAAGCTTGCCTTTCCACCACAGTTACAGATATTGAATACTTTTGGCTCAGCTGAACTCATTTTGTAACCCCTTTGCAAGTCCACAGAAACAGTCATCTTCAATATGTTGCTACTGTAAACTTCATTCCTCATACAAGTATAGAAAAGTCTTATAATGGCCACTCCAACAGCTTTGAGTATTACTCCTATAAATCCACCAAACAAAGAGCTTGAAGCCCTGCCGCTTGCTGATAAGGATTACCTCATTCAAGATTTAGTTGGGGATAGAGATCACTTACAGACCTTCTGCCAACTAAGAAACAACTTTGTAAACAACTGTGACATGTATGGCATATGGGAATCTAATTTGCCTCTTTACTTTCTTCCTTCTGTTAATATTTTTCCTGATATCATCCACTTATGTGCTGAGAACTATGATCCAACTCAGAGAGCCATTAAGTCTCCATCTGGAAGCATACTTTTTCATATTACTCCTAACTCCATCAACCAGATGCTTAACTTCAAACAGACTCAGCTATTGTTCCCTTTGTTTATGAACTACTTGCTTGATAAAGGCTCCGAGCTCTCCAGCTCTGAAATTGCAAGAATTTCCAAGACATTCATGAGGGCAGACTGCTAGCCTACAGGACCACCTCCATTCCTATATGTCTATTTCAATGAAGTAGGCAAACTGCTAGTTGATATGACCTCCTATGTGCTAGGTTTTAAAACAAGTGAGCACATTGATGAAACAGTGTTGGTTTTATTATCTGGATACAGTCCAGGACAACCCCCTACTTACAAGTATAATTATGCCAAATTCATAGCCAACAAAATACATGACCAGCTAGTGAAACTAGATAGGGAGGGAGTCTTTAAATATTCATCATATATCTATCATTTGTTCATGTATTACCAGTCTGAATGCTTCCAATGCCCCATCAAGAAGTTGGATTTTAAGGGTGAAAGAAGGTCTGTCATCTTTTGGTCATCAGTTTTCCATGAGGTTCAAAACTCTCCATTTTCTTACTATGAGTTCATTGACCAATTTGTTTATCCAGTCTCTTGTCTCCTAATGAGATCCCCTCCTCCTAGGTTATCATATGACATACAGAAGATATTACAGTTTTCCAAGAACTACAAAATAGGTGATTGGTATCTCTACCAAAATCACATTGTCATTAGGATCTATGGTTGTGAGCTCTGTCCCTACAGGCTCCCAAGATATGTACCCATGAGATTGTTTGCCTTGGAGTACTATAGGCAACTCATCAATTCTGATCTCACTCATTTTCATAGTGCCAAGAAGAAAGCTAACCTGAAATTCAAAGACCATCTAGGCCCCTTCATTATGAACAAGAAAGAGGGTTGGCAAGAAGCTGATCAAATATTGAAGGACAAATATAAGTTAAAAAGGAGCTTTTGGTGGGTCCCTTATGACCCGGAGAGTTTTATCAGTGCCAGAAGAGTTAAATACAGGCTATTAGCCTATGACCATTGTAAAATTCCACAAATAGAACAATATGCCAATAAAGATGAGTGGGTGCAAGACACATTAGTTGAGGAATTGACCCAAGAAGAAATTATCGATAGAAATGTCAAAGATTTAGAAAAAACTCTTGACTTGGATTCTTCTGACTAGGTAACATTCAAGCTACCACACCAAGTTGGAGAGGGAACATCCACTGCTATCTACATCAACAACAAGTACAACTAAATGAAAAGAGCCAATGGATACAGAACAAGGAATGGTCATAGAACAGCCTACCCCCTCAAAGGAGCAAACTCAAGAAAAAACTCCTCCACAGTAAACAAAGGCACTGCAAATACCAGTTATACAAACTCCGAAAAATGAGGAAAGAGGTAAGAAACGGGACAGGGAAGAAACCACACCTCCAAGTGGATCAACACAGCAACCTGAAGCCAAGAGGCAGAGAATTGATCCTCAAGTTGAGGAAGAGACTAATGAAGAAACCATAGAAAGCCTGAGGAAGGAGAGAGAAACAAGCCAACAAACAGCTACCAACTCATTCCAGCAGGAGCTAGGCAGGCAGCATAGTACAGAGGTGTCTTCCTCAAGACAGCAAAGCAAACAAGCATCTGGCATTAAAGGAACTTTCAAGGAAATCAAGGCTCATAATGAGCTATTAAGAATACAACTATATGATCAATTCCTGAAAACAACACTCTCAAAACAGCAAAGATTGAAGGCAACTTACGACATCAAGGAGGAAAAAATGATTCTAACTCACTTTAAACCTACAGTTCCATAGCCCAAAACAACTACAGACTACATAAAGACAAATCTGGAAGTCCTCTCCAAGGACATACATCCAATGGATCAAATAGAGGTACATAAGCAAACAGGAGAAATGGTCAATGCCACTCTAGCAGACAAGGCCATGCTGGCACATCAACTGAAATAATCATTAAAGAACACAAATACTCAGCTAGATTTGGAGAGAATGTCCTCCTCAGCCAAAGACAATAGAATAAAAACATTGGAGGACATTATTGTAGACCCAGGACATGATCCTAAGGATCCCAAGGGCATTAGGGCCCTTATGAAGAAAAAGGAGGATGATATTGCTGCACTCAGAAAACAAGCAAAGCTGCCTACAACTATCCACCCTCAAAATGCAGAGCTTGTGAAAGAAAAAGAAATTCATGATACCATGGATCTACTCATGAGGATGAACCAAAGAATACTACAGATGGAGGAAGAATTGGAGAGAGCATTGCAAGGCAAGCAGGGAGAGTCTACCTCCCAGCCACCTCAAACAACTCCAACTATTGTCACTGATCCTCCCACACAAGCAGCAACAATCCCTCCTGTCATTTAAGCATCCACAACAGCTACATCAACTACGAATGCTATAGCCGCAGCAACAGCACCTGAATCTAGCATGAGTATGGAAGACATGATGAAAGTAGTCAAAGAGCTAGAAATTCAGGTGATAGAGGTGAAAGAGGCCAAAGAAAAGTTAGCCAAGCTAGAGTCAAACTATGACAAGTCCAAGATGACAGTGGCTGAGAAGCAAAGGGAGATAAAAGCCTTGGACAGCAAAATAAAGGGCTTAGAGAAAGAACTGGCTCTAGACAAAACCCTAGTTGAAATTAAAAAGATCTTGTGGGCCAAAATTGGCAAATCAATCAGTGACCAATGGCAATCAATTCAGGCCATACATGAGCAAATAGAGTTGACAGGCATAGCTCAATTTGAAACTCAGAGGGCCGGAGCAGCATGAGGGATTATGCCTGAGCAGGACAATAAAATGATCCATTTCCTGAACACTCATACCAAAGAGGATTTGGCAGCATTAGATATCAATAGCAGGACAGATACTATCCTGACAGCTAAAAAGGTGCTGACTTTGAGAAATTCTGTGCAGACTCTGGAAAGAAAGTGTCAGGAAATGCGGGCAGAAATTAATGATTTCAAAATAAAAATAACAGCATTACAGACCAGAGGATTACCCAGCCTATTGACTAGTGTTGGAAAGCTACTGTCCTGTGAACAATATATGACCAGGACCAATAACTATGTTGCAAATCAGATTACAACATCTTCAAGTTCTTCACAAGAAGCAAGACCTCCCTCTAGGCAATCTCTTTATGACAAATTGGAAGACCTATTTTATATTGAGCATGAAATCAATCATCTGTTTGAGGTCCCACCCAATTTCTATAGATACACAGAGGCTGATGAAACACTCATAAAGATAAGAAGACATCAACTGCCTCCAGATGATTGGTGGAAAGCAATGCTGGAAATTTTGCCTAGGTAATTTTGGTCATTTCCTCCTTTTTCAGCTTCAGTTTTTTGGTCAGCTACAGGTCAGCAGAGTTGAGTACGCAGACACCCAACAAAGTATGAAGACAATAGGTAGATGGAAGTCAGAGCAATGACTCAGCAAATCAGTAGGGCAGCAAGCCCAAAAAATGCAAATTAAAAGCTCAGGCCTCGACTGACTCAGTTGGTCCCAAAAAGTCAAATTTTTCTGACAAATGGACAGCTAGCATACCAACAATTACTGCAACATTAATTTCCTTCATCTACTTCCTTAAAGGGTTGGTTATGTAATTTATTGCATGAAGACTCATCGACTAGATATTTTTGTATCTCATTTTTATATATATACCTCCCCAGAGAATGTATTTTGGGTTGGTTGGTGATTCTCTCTCTCAAGAGTTGCGCTGTAAATTTTAGACTTTAATACAAATTGCTAGTGAGGTTCCTGGTCTCTGCACTGTCTGAATGTGGAAGTGATGAACTGCGTTATGCTACAGAATTCCTGTGTCGTTTGATTGAACAATAAGTTATTCTAAACTATGTTTTGTCTTTCTGTGTTTGCAAAATTCACATATGTTTCATGATCTTAGTAACAGAGAATAAGAATAGCTCAGGACTTGTTTGAATGCACCCTCTGCTCAATCTCTGTTTCTAACTGTGTTTTCTTCAGAATTAGTCATAAATATGAATTCTTAATTTCTCATGTTTGAACTGATTCTATCATTATGATTGCTGTCTAGGAATTCTTAACTGCTCCTAGATAATATTCTCACGTTTTCCCTCTATCAGCATAGTGAAAGATCCTTGATTGCCTTTCATTCCCTGATTTCATGCCATCATCTCCCAGATTTGAAGAATTGTTCCATGGATGCCTGTCTGGTTCTGTAGCAATACCATTTTCCCAAGAAATACTTCAGCAGTACACCATCATTAACTCCACTGCCCAATGGTTTAAGCTGTTCTATAATTAGCATACTAGTTCTGTTTGAAATCATCATCCAACCAAATTTAAAACAAAACCAGTGCATCATAACTAGCCTAAAATACTTCAAAACAAAGCTAAATTTCAAAGAGAGAGTCCTCTCTGGTTGCAGGTAGGCTAGGACCTGCCACTGAAAGATTGGTTAGTGGTTACCTCAGTCGTATTCCCTACAAGAAGCAGGGAACAACCTGAGTGATAACAACTTCATCATTTAAGCTTTACATCTTTAAAGATAAGTGAAATATTCACTCAAACGCCTCAACGAAATCATATAATATTCCATAAATTTTCATCGATATAAAATCATTTTAAAATTTAATAATATATTACATAATTAACCAATTATTTAAATCCATGATATTTTAAAAATTATTTATTAACCTATTTCATTAAAAAAAACCCCTAAATTTTATATTTTAATAATTTTATTTTTTTTATTAATTAAAAATAATTAATCATAAACCTAACCATAATAATTAACAAACAAATATAATCACCTTGTGTTAATTTTATATACCTTAAGGAATAAGGTCATTCTTGAATTCAATAATGTCATCACCCCTTTTCTTTCCTAAGAAATTTAAGAGGCCATGGTTGGATTATTATGTCACGTGTTGCATGTTTGGTATAAAGATAATTAACATATAATTATATAAAACAAATAACATTATTTAATGTTTATATAATTTATATTATAAGCACTTTCCTTTACCCTGCCCTTTGACCTAGATATTTGTATTTCATTGAGACCGAAGCGCGTAATCTATCTTCGTATCTTTGAAAAATCTAGTCAGCGATCTTCTTAATCAACTTATAGTTTATTTAATAAAAACTCCCCCACCTTAATTGGGTAAGCATGACAACAGCTTTTACCTTTATAAGTAAGGGATTATTTACTATTCATTGAGTGCAACCTCTATAACATATATATATTCAAATTTATTGCCCTCATGGAATAGTATTCCTTTAAAAGTTCAAAGATGTTGATGTTTAGGTTTAGGTTGGGAAAACATCAACGTGCCTTTTTTATTAAATTATTTTGTATGCCCATAGCGTTTTATTTGCACTAATTTGTCTTTGTTATTCATGAATTTTTGCCATATGATTCAAAACATTATAACAACCGGTGTCTATACCAGCAATTACCATGCAAAGAGATTCTAGTGTGTGCTTCGTCAACAATATTGCAAGTATTGGTTGTTCTCTATGAGTTGATTGAGTTGATTGATTCGCTCTTTTCTGGTGTATGGGTGGTTTATTTTATACTTCAATGTCGTTTATGTCGTTTTGGTGACCTCTGTATTTTATGTTTCTTGTTGCCCTAGGGAGTTGTCTGTATGCTCAATCTCCTTATCTGTTGATGTATTATTACTAGACTTTTTGAGAAGTTGGGACTGATCTACCTGTAATTTTGTTTGATAAAAGAAATGATATTCTCGTGTCACAGTTTTATATATATATATATATATTTACTAATATTCTATAATTATTAAAAAATATGGCTCTTTAGATTAGAAACTATAATAATGGTAAAAGTTAATGCATTTTATCCCAGAATCTATATATTAACGAGATACACATAAAAAATATTATTGACCAAGACTTCATTATCCAATACATTATGCCATAAAACTCGTAAATTCCAAGTGAACTAGAAAAACTTTTAAGTCATTTGAAACCATCAAGAGGACATGGAATATCAACAGTGCCTAGAATGGATGGACTGGCTAGAAGTATATGATTTGGTTTATTGTAAAGTCACTGATTAATTCTAGCTAGTCTTTCATGTTCTTCCACCCCAGGAGGGTTTCTTAATCTTAGTTTATCATTGTGATAAGTCCCAATATACATTCTGTTATCACTTAGAACTGTAAACATTTGTATATAACCCTTTGCCCAAAGTCCAATGCCTAAAATTGGTGTTAAATTGTTTTTAGTCTATGTTTCTTTCTTAGGGTTGAAGCTTTAAAGATGTTTGATGTAAAGCATATTCTAATCCTATCGGTCATCCTCCACCATTATGCTTCCATAAGACATGTCTTGTCTAATCCATGTCACCGATCCTTTCCCCAATCTCACAGCGCAGTCTCTTATTGGTTCGTTTCGTTGCATAATCATTGTTCAGCCATTTTGCAGCATCACCATCTAGCCGTTTCGCAGCGCATTATGACAATTCAAAATTAAACGCGCTGCGAAATCGCAGATTCGTGCCTTTTGCAGCGAATATTTCTAAAAGGGTTAAGTCCGTTAATGAGTCACCATTCCCGTCCTCTCATGTCAGTTCTTCGTACCTCCCAAACGCTCATTAACCATCACTCCACTAATAAATTTGCAGACATGCGCATCACTATCAATCCAAATGAGTTTTACTATGCATAGATCTTTGTGATGATTGTGAATGTACATAAGTGACCAGCCCGTGTGAT
>APFE030816861.1:115045-136130 GCA_000404065.3 Pinus taeda | reverse complement strand
GTTGTGTTGCTATATATAGCTGAATTATCTATGTAACAAGGGTTGGATATTTTGAGAAACAGAGTATTGCTTTGGCTTGTGTAAAAACTCAGTTTGATAATATAATTTGCTGCTTATCTTCTCAGGGTTCTTTTAGTGTTTCAAATGCTCAAGATATGTGGTTTTGTTTTATGTTCTATGTTTTTACAGTTGTATGAATACACAATCACTCAGAATTCACTTATGCTGCTCTGACTTCTTGTGTGTATTTGTAAGCTGAGGTTCCTATGAGATGATGTTTTGAGTATTTAAACATTACATGCCCTGACTTCTATGCATGAGCAATGTTATATCTTATTGAATATGATCAACTCCATAAGCCCAATGGAAGTCTTTTTAATGTCTATCCAGCCAACATGTTTATTAAATTTACTTTACTAGAGTTAGCCCTCTTATCAACAGTCAAAATCAATAACTTTTGAGAGAGCCCTCTCAGGCTAGGGAGGCTAATCCTTAGTCTAAAGATTGGTCTGAAACAGTTACACAGAGTCTGTCTGATCAGCAGCCCTTCAGTACTTGATATTGTGATAACACATTCCTCCAATAAGCGACTATTGCAGGTTGCCAGAAAATGAAGGTGAATGCCATTGCATCCCAAGTTGGACAGAAGCTCCACTACTTTATTGCCTATACCCCCAATGTGAGAGGGAATAATGACTAGAATCAGATGGCTTAGATGGTTAATATGTGTGATATATTTTCCAACCTCCAACTGTGGCAAATTTTACCTGTAGAAACTCCATTGATCAATTTCTTTACTCTTGAGTTAAGCAGTTGAGAATCACAATCCACAATCAACCTGGAGAAGCCTTATGATGATGCAATAACAAAGCAAGTATCTAGAGTTGCAAATTCGACTACGTTGTTACTTGAGTGTCCCATATTATATGCTTGTCATGGGAGATTCCTCCAAGACCCGTAGATCTTGGATTCCCTTTAGATTCCTTGTCAAAATTAAGTTTAAGGAATCTAGGGGGATGAGGGCTTAAGGAGTTTGGAGGAATATATGATGGTATTCTTGGAGGCAAGGGATTGATAGAAGGAAATGAAAACAACTAGATATTATGAAAAATCATGGCATTCAAACCTTTAGCTTCCTAGTCTAATGATGACAAAGGGTGGAGTAGTATTGTTTCAAAAAAACTCTGCAATGCTTTTTCCCACTCTACCTTCCCTTATGGTGATCAGTTATTAAATAACTTATTGTACCTCTCCTTCCAAGTGTTCCATGGAAAAAACCATGGAATGATGTCCAATGATTGATTTACAATAATATTCTTTGTCATAGAGGGTCTCCAGCCTTCAATCATTTCTATGATGCCATTCATATTCTTGTCTATCCAAATAAGTTGAAGAGTTGAGACCATAGATTTTCATAAATTTGCATGTATTTAGCAAGTGTTCAATGTGCTCTACATATAATATACATGAAAAATAGATGGAAGGGCCTTTGAATCCTTTACATATATTTTTTTCCTATGAAAAGTATCTCTTTTGTACTAACAACCAAAGAAAATGGGAAACTTTCAACCATAATTTCTAAGCCCAAACTTGTAAAGGAATATTGGTGTCACCTATAGCTAGTAAATATGCCTTTTTGATTGTAAACATGCTCTTCTATTGATAGACCCAACAGAGCTTTTCTTATCCCTTAGGGAGTGGGACTCTTCGCTCGTGAAGTTCTTCCATTAATCTGTCTAGATTTCCTCAATCAAGCATTTGAGTCTAGCTTTCCTTATTTTTCCATTCCCTCCCATGAGGCATGCTCCATTGTATGGTGCCAATAATCCACTATTGTCAAAGACCTCTAGATGTCATAAGCTCTTGTATAACAAGAAATTACACCCTATCACCAACCTTTGGAAACTACTGCCATGAGTCCATCCAAAGTAAGGCATCCTTTCCCTTTTCTGCTTCCCAAAGGAAATGTTGTCGTATCTTGAATTTATTAGTTATAACCATATTCCATAGTGAAGATCCTTGAATGAAGTTTTAAGCTCTCAATTCTTATTTCCATGATTGAGATGGGTTGTATTTCCTTCTCCAAAATTTCCTCCATAACTCCTAGCCACCTTGGGTCCACCTCCACTATAATTTTTCCCCAAAAGCATTATTTAGAATTCTTGGATCATGAATATAAAAACCTCCCTCAATTTTCAAAAGATATTTTATCCTAGGCTACAAGGGACCATTTTATTTCCCACATAGCCCCTCCCCAAAGAAAGGATCTATAAATAATATTGATGGGTCTAAGAATTCCTTTGGGTTTTACCAACACATAGAGAAGATTTAGTAGAAAGGGTTGCAAGACTAATTTTAACATGAATAAGATGCCAATAAAATTTAGAGTTTTGAAGGTCTAACAATGAAGTCTTTTGGATATTTTCTTAACTAATTCCTTTTACTGAGTAGTTATAAGTGAGTTTTCTACCAAAGGAACCCAAAATATTTAGTAGGAAGAGAATTGCATTGAAAATCCAACAATATATCTAGGTTCCTCTAGAACGCTAAGTTAGTATTAAAGAAATAAATTTGATATTTTCCCATGTTAATGGATGATCTTGAGGTCTCCATGAAGTCCTCCAAAAATTGTTTTAGGGCCCTAGCTTCTATTTTTGTAGGAACTCCCATTAGCAATGTATCATCAACAAAATGTTGATGGAATATGGGAAGATCACCATAGTATACTCTTAATCCTTTTATCTTTGTTTATATTATTGTTTTATTTATAGTGCATTCCAACCCTTATCCAACTAGAATAAATAATAATGGTGAGAGAGGGTATAATATTAATTTTATTAGATATAAGGATTTATTTTTATTTTTTACATGTTTTGTTAGTTTAGTTTATAAATTTTATATATTCATTTCAAGCATATTTAATGGTTAAAAATATGTTTTTTCTCCTAAAAGATTATGGATCCAAATCTAGATGGATAAGACATGTAAAACTCCATAAAATTTTAGTTTTCAAATCATTACATCAAGGGGATCTCAGACATAAATTTGGTGTCTGAAACCCTAAAATTATTACTATTATTATTTAAGTGTTAGTTTTCTCATATATTTCATTTTTATTTTGTATAGTTCAGAGTCTTTTTGCATTAATATAAAATTGGGAATGATCATTACACATGTTATCATCCTTTTTTTGCTTCTCAAAGGAAATGTTGTTGTACATTGAATTTATTAGTTCCTACCAAATTCCATATTCGATACACTTGAACGGTGTTTTGAGCTCTTAATTCTTGTTTCCATGATTGAGAAGGGTTGCATTTCCTTCTCCAAAGCTTCCTCCATAAATCCTATCCACCTTGGGTCCACCTCCACTATAATGTTTCCTTAAAAACATTATTTAGAATTCTTGGATCATGAAGATAAAGACCTCCCTCAATTTTTGAAAGACATAATTTATCCTAGGCTACAAGGAACCATTTTATTTTGCACAAAGCCCCTCCCCATAGAAAGGATCTGTAAATAATATTGATGGGTCTAAGGATTCCTTTAGGTGTTTCCAACACAGAAATAAGATTCACTAAAAAGGCTTGCAAGACTAATTTTAACAAGACTAATATGCCAATAAAATTTAGAGTTTTTAAGGTCCAACAATCAAGTTTTTTCGATATTTTCTTAACTAATTCCTTTTACTGAGTAGTTATAAGTGATTTTTCTACCAAAGGCACCCCCAAATATTTAACAGGAAGAGAACTACATTGAAAACCCAATAATCTAGCTAGGTTGAATTGTACTGCTAAGTTAGTATTAAAGAAATAAATTTGAGATTTGTCCATGTTAATGGATGTACCTGAGATCTCCATGAAGCCCTCCATAAATTGTTTTAGGGCTCCAATTTCTATTTTTGTAGGAACTCCCATTAGCAATGTATCATCAACAAAATGTGGATGGAAGATGGGAAGATCACCGCCATAAACTCTTAATCCTTTTATCTTTCCTTTTACTATTGTTGCCTTTATGGTGCATTCTAACCCTTCACTAATAAGAATAAATAAGAATGGTGAGAGAGGGTCTAATATTAATCTCATTAAATATAAATATTTTATACTTTTATATGTTTTTTTAGTTTAGTTTATAAATTTTATATATTCATTTTGAGAATATTTAATGGTTAAGAATATTCTTTTTCTCCTAAGAGATTATGGATCTAAATCTAGATGGGTAAGACATGTACATCTTGTTACATTACATCAGTGGGATATCATACATAAATTTGGTGTCTGAAACCTTAAAATTATTACCATTATTATTCGAGGGTTAGTTTTTTCATATATTTCATTTTTATTTTCTATAGTTTAGACTCTTTTTTCATTAACATAAAGTTGGGAATGATCATTACACATTTTATCATCCATTTATATATAAGTGAATGATGAGGCTGAATCAAGGAGAAATTCCATTGTCTTTTGATATATTATGAAATTAGTATTAGATATTTAGTTATATTTTAGACTTATTATCTTGATAATGAACCAAAATAAGTGTTTCAAACATTCACAACATCTTGAACACTATGAATATTATGGAACATGTTGGAATAGGTAGAAAAATTAGAAGTGAATAACAAAGAATCTAAGAGTAGTGGTAGTGTAAAAAAAACACCATCAACACTTGAACTTATTGATAAAAGTTCCATAAGTTGGTGATGGTAGACTCATATAAGGTATTTTCTATATATAAGTTTGTGTAGGTGACCAAACCATTAATTTATGGGAGCACACAACCATAACTTTCAATTAAAGGTGGATATAGAATATTTCAATGTGGACATAATGAACTCAATATCTAAAAGATTGGTCAACACACTATAATGGTCAAATCCATATTTGGACAAGGTGACTTTACATAAGACGTGTCGACTCCAACACCCCCTCATAAACTCAACTTGAAGGGAAAAATTAAATTATGTGGTTTCCCCCTTAATTTGATGTTAATGATGAATGTTTATCACCAAAGAAAATTGATCCAACTAGGTATAGTAAGAAACACTACCATCTTTGTAAGTATCCATCATTCTAGATGATCTTGGTATCATAGTACTCTCCAAAGTATTAACAATTGTTGCCTCAATGAAATAATAATAATTTTGTCCAATTGATGTCAAATAATTCCAGTCCATTAATTGATTGAACATTAATATATCATAGCCATAGTTGACTAGTCAATTAAATGAGCAAGAAAACATGATGCCAACTGATACAAAAATGTATCAACAATAATTAGTTTATGTTTGTCAAATAGTATTTTGAAAATAAATCACTGAACATGTACCCGCTGCGAAATGAAATAATACTTAATTTACATATCAAAACAATCAACATATAACTCAATTTAGTTAGTCCAAACAATATGTCTTAGTCAATCAAACAACTAGACATATCAATTTGGTTTACTCAATAAACCATAAATAGCCCCAATTAATAGTTTCCCACATTTTAAAAAACTAAGAAAGAAATACAATAATTCATAAGCTAATACAACTAAAATTATAAAAACACAAACAACATCTCTAGTTGAGACTTAGTCAACTGATACTTTTTATTAAACCTCAATCAACCAACTTGGTGACTCAATAACATGAAACAAGAGAACTATAGTATTGTACAATTAATGACATGCATTTACAAAAAGTCTTCAAAAACTTATTTAAATGCTACTATAACAATTCATTATTCCAACCACAATCCACTATGTAATTATTATTGGTATGAAATTATGCCTTCATGGAGGCTTCGACAAAGACCTAGTAAAAGAGTTTCCACCATTCCAAGAATGTTGGAATGTTGTTTTCTAAGCCAAATTCTTCCAATCCTTATGTTAAGGATGTTTACATGACAAATATTTACTTTTTGATTGAATACAAGACGTAAGCTTAGCTTCCTCTTAAACTAATGCTTCAATACAATCTTGCACATCAATAATAATGTAATATGCACTAAAAATTCGAAGTCCTAGAATATCATCATCAACCAAATGTTTAGTCAACTCATCAAAACCATCGACAATTCATTGATTTTTCAGAAGATCAATAAGATGATATCCACCTGCAAGGAATAATATTTCTTTAAATATTTATATCCATTAAACATCATCCACTGAGAAGAGAGAAACTTCATCAAGAACCGTGCTAATCCATAGAAATATTGCTAGATACTACATCCAAACATTTGATTGAATAACTTAACCTAAGGAATCAACAAGCCAAGTATGCCAACAATCTTCTTCTATCTAGTTGAATTCAATCAATATTTCTACTAAAAGTTATAATAACTAACTAATTCTTTTAGAATAATTGAAATGCAAATCACTGTGACAAGTCATGACAAGTCAAACTGACAAGGTCTACACTAAGTCAATGATATCAATTTCTTATTCTCTGTTCTGCCCCTAGTTAATCCACCAATGTTATCATTTCCAACCTTTACATCCTTCGACCATGCATGTGGTGTTTAGTCGAAGTAAAGGCGAGAGGTTCTCGAATGAATTACTAGTCGATAAATATAATAGATTCAACATTATTCCATGGATATTTCTTTGAAACGAGTCAATATTCATGCCTCATTCAACTATCCAATTTCACAATGAATTCTTAGTCGATCAGTATAATGGATTCAACAATATTCCATGGAGATTTCTCTGAAAGAAGTCAATGTTCATGCCTCCTTCAACTATCCAATTTCACATATGATATACAATTGTGAAAAAAAATATAGGGTTCACCACATATATGTATCAACTATTTAAATTGATAATTGATTCGATATTCATGTATCAAAAATCAATTTTTATTTAATGTATTCGTAATCGAGGAAAATAATCTAGGCAACAATTTTCACTTCTAAAGTAATAAACCATGTAATTTCAAAATGAATGGATTAAGTCTTTGAAAAAGTGGATACAAAACCAATGAATGCACCCAATAAAAACTTCACAAATATTTCAAAATACCAAAGTAATTTCTAGAATGCCAAAAAAACTAGGGCATCAATCATAAAACTTAGCATATTATATCATTTAAATTCACCAAAATACCAGTTTAGCGAAATAACTAAAAAAATAATAAAAACACTTATCTGATAAGAAACATTGATAGGTTATAGACCCTGGATGTTCCACATGGTCATTGATTCCACTTCTCTAGCTCTCTTACTAGTGGGTCACCCCCAAGCTAGGGCCATGACTTTTCTAAATCCATCTATGTTACATGACCAATACCAAACATTGATGGGATAGGTTCCCATGGGGTAAATTTTGTAAAATTTTTGTATTATTGTGAAGTCTCCACATTTTGAGGAGCGAAGCGCGTAGGTCGCTAGGAGTCAAAGTGACTTTAGGAAAGTAAACGCTCCTTAGTTTGTTAGGAGTTAAATTGTTTTGTGACCCGCCCATGGTTCGTGGACATTGGCATTGTAATAGAGAATTATATAAAAAAAATTCATAGAGAGTCATGAAGGATATCAAAGAATCTATGTGTGAATGATCTAAGTAAGAGAAGTATGTTTCCTATACTTAGGCGAAGGGGAAGGATCCTGCAGCTGTGTGTTCGGATACCTTGGTAACTCTGCAGCTATGTGTGCAGGGTAGAACAAGTCTATAATAGAAGATTTGAGCATAATAAAGGTTGTTTTGGAGCATTAACTGTGTTTTTGTGTGTTATTATTTACTTCTGAAATTACTGTATGTTCACTCTGTTTACTGCGTTTATCATGAAAAGTACTTAATAGATGCATGAAAGTGGTAGATATGTTTAATTATATGATGTTATGAAGGTTTAGAAAAGTTAGTGAAGAGTTTGAATCTGTTATTTGTCAGTTACTGTAATTTCTGAGTTCCAAGGGTTAGGGTTCACGAAGGTTAGAATATAGCCCTAAAATTAACGAAAACACATCACATAGTCCTTTGGATGCAGAAACTTGGTTCTAGCATCCCCCAATATTGTCTCGGGTGAGAATAAAACCTGCGCTATGCGGGGTGTTTCCGAAAGGGCCGGTAGTTTAAGGTTTTGTTGGTTACCATAACTAACTCTGAACTTGGGTCCATGCCCCCTCAAGCCAACAAATGGTTCTGTTTCTGAGACTAGGATCTATTTGAGGGATATGTGATGAGCCATAAGTGGATATTGATTAAGAAGGAGATTGAAAAGTGGATAGATCAGAAGTTGCACAAGTTTAGAGCCCAAGGAAACATGAATTCGCGTCTATCAAGAGAAGAGTGGTTGAATAGGTACATGTATACAGAAGAATGCAAAATTTTCTTCTGCTCTTTTCTGTGCGAGTTATACAAATGATTGTCTAAATTGGCAGATGGTCAAGGTACGTGGAAGTTGGATAACCCTATTGTGTGGACTCTAGAGCTAGTGAGGCACTTGGAAGGTTCAAAAAACAAGATCGTGAGGGCTGATGATCATTAGATCAATAATATTTTGGCTGGATTCATTACTAAGTTTGGGATCAACACATTTTTCAGTTACAACGAAGCTAAATGCTGGTTTTTCAAAGGATCGAGAGGTAAGTATCTGAAGTCCCAAAAAACTTGGATTAAAATGTTATTGTGTGAGAAATGGGTTATGCCATTAAATTGATGTTTAGTCGAGACTTGAAGGAAACTACGCGAAGTGGAAAGCCATTGAGAAGAGATATTGATTTAGGTACTAAGTATAATCCTTTATTGGGAGCATTTGATGAGATGAAGAAAGTAATAGTTTGAAGACGCCTCAAGGTGCATTGCAGACGGTAAATCAGGGTATCGTCGGAATACCACATCCATCCACTCCACCTTTGCCATCACCTCCACCTCACACACTTACACCTACACCTCCACCTCCACCTCCACCTCCACTATTCAATATGGTGAATGTTATGAAGATGCCCATATTCAAGGGTCTAGGGACAAAAGACCCTGAAAAATTTTGGTTTGTAGCAGATGATGTGTGGAAGTCATAGCAGATAATGGATGATGACCTAAAGAAAGCGCACCTAGTCACAACATTGCAAGATAGGGTGCTAAGCTGGTATATTAAGTATAGTATGGCTCATCCAGCTATGACGTTGAAGGATAAAAAGGATGCACTAAATAATGAATTCAAGAAGCCTAAGTTGCAAGCCCAATCAGTAAGAAAGTTCAAATAACTCCAACAAAAGGTGAATCAATCTGCATGGGATTTTGATCAAATATTGAAATGTCTACTGCAACAGGCTAATCTGCAGATCACAACTAAAAAACACATGGATTAGTATATTTCTTCAATATTAATTCATTTAAGATTTCCATTGTCGAAGCGAAAGATTGGAACATAGGCTAAGGTACGGAGATTTCTATGAAGTTGGAAGCCTCACCTATTCAGGATACGAATTTGGGAGTGCCACAAATTTAGTCGTAGTTGACTAGCTTGCATATGGAGTTGCAGAGTCTCAAAAGGGAAAAGAAATCCAAAATGACACCTGCGCGGAAGAATGGTGTTTAAAATGCAAAGGCCATGGTCATGAAAAGGATCACTGCCCATTGTACCAGAATTATCTAGTTGGGGGAGGTCTTCTCCCCCCTAAAGCCAAAAAATATTGTTGGGATGAGTACAGGTGTTGTACCTTGGTGCGCTATCTGCCAGATCATAGGAAACATACAAAGGATAATTTTCATTTGTTACAAAAGCTTTTGAAGAATCCCTAGCAACTATTTCGCAATTTCTGTAAGTTTGTAGGTAATGACGAGCACAATTCCTGAAGTTACAAATTAATGACGGACAAAACACCAACATATACAGTACAGATAGAGGCATGTCCTCAGCAAGATCAAGGCACAACTGTAGCACGCGAAGGATTCCAGGGATGAAGAAGAGGATGAGGAGGAGGAGCTGGAAGAGATCAAGGACAAATCATTTGGTACAATTGTGGAAAACCATGTCACTTTGTGTGAGATTGTCAGAATCCAATACACCCCTCTTGTCAATATTGTCAACATTTTGATCATGTCATAGAATATTTTACCTTTCTCATCGCGAAGATGAAAGAAACGAAGACCCCGACCCAGCAGCCTATGTAGAATGTCTAGATGATGAGATCAAAACCACGTGAAGATGGACCCAGTGTTAATATTGTTACGCAAAGTGGTATTGTTATTGGGGAGGTTAAAGGGAAACAACCAGAGGAAAATGTCTGGGTACACATGGCTACTTACAAGGAGGTTGGATTTGATGTGAATAAAGTAAAGGAAATTTTATGGAGGTGAAGAGGAGCTTTGCGGATGCAGGGGCTTCTACATCAATGGCTCAAAATACACAAATAGAGAAGCTTGAAGTAGTTAGTACTGAACAAGACATAGATCCATCGTTGTTAACATATTTCTTACAGACATGCATGAAGCTCCTAAGAGATCAAAAAGAAGCAGAGGAATTGCAAGAGTTTATAGATAATTGCGCTGGAAAGGATAAGCCATTGTTGAAACAGTGCGCAATGCATAAGGTGGACAAAGGTAAGAAAAGGATTGGTTGCAAGATTAGATTGACTGCCAAGATTGGAGAATTTGAAATGGACCAAGTGATCCTTGATTTGGGATATGATGCAATTTTTTTGTTTAAGAAAACCTGGGAAAGAATGGGAAGAGCAACACTATATTGGTCCTAGATCCAAATGAGAAAGGTAAATCAGAAAAATATTATTCCTATGGCATGCCTACATGGAGTATCTGTGGATATTGGAGGGGCGCGCACCATAGCCGATTTTTGTGGATGATAGTAATCCATACTTAGCACTACTTGACATTGATTAGGAATTTGGCATGAAAGCAGTAATCAACCTCAAGAAGTGCAACATGAAATTTGAGAAGAAGGAACTAAGGGTTATTATTCCATTGGATCAGGTCGAGGTTGCACGATATACAAAATTAGTCCGAGATTATTATGACGAGGATGATATTGAGAAAATATATAATATTATTGCATGGGATGAGGATTGGATCAATCCTACGGTAGATGGGTGGATTACTTGGGACAAGGAAAACTCCTACAATTCAGATTCAGATGAGGAGCTTGAGCTCTAGCAGAACAAATTGCATGAGGGATCGTCCCTGCAATGTATATCTATTGAGGTACGCAACTTACCATATTATGATGGTTTAGAAGATGTCAATTTATTTTTGGATAAATTTGAAAGGGATGTACCATAATAACATTGGTTCCAGAAATTAGACATCACACTGAAAGCTATGCATGCCAGATGGTGGGGTACACATAAGAACAACTTTATAGACTGGAAGGAATATTGACGGATGATGAAGTTGTGGTTTAAGTATGCCAATACCTGAATTTTACAGAAATATACGGGAAAGGATGATCTGTGCGAGCATCTGGTCGATGGACGAAAGCATGGGGAGAAGAACCACAACCAAAATGGGTTTACATATTCTGCCACACTTTGGACATTATTCCAATGAATTGGTATCTAGAAACAAAGCTACGATAGGGAACCGTAGAGTGGGATGTTCTGAAAGAAACTTTTTGTTAACTTTTGGTTTTGAGGATAGATTTGAGTGTATTGACAAAGCATTACAGGAGATCAAAGTTGCAATATTTAAAATTCCTGAAGAACCTGTCATGTGGGTACAACTAGATTGGAGTATGTAGTTGCGCCACACTCTGAAATGCTATAATGTGACCACAGATGAAGGTGACGAAGATCCTATGAATATTAGTACTCATTATTCAAAAGAACAACACGAAGCCACGGGGCCTAAGGTGGAAGTCCTTGACATCTCAAAGCCCCTGAAAACTAAGCAGCTGAATATTGGGTTTGAAGCATAGCCGAAGTTCAGAAATATAGGTGATTACTGGGACGAGGACATGGTAGACAAAGTTACGGAGTTATTAAGTGAGTATCAAGACTTATTTCCAACAAAATTCTCTGATCTAAAGGGAATGGTAGGTGATCTAGGTGTCATGAAGATCACTCTAAAGCCAAATGTGAAGCCAAAGAAGTAGTTCCCATACGGGTTGAATCCTAAGTACAAGGAAAAAGTGCATGAAGAATTAGATAAGATGCTTGCAGCTAGGATTATTAAGCCTATCGAGGAATCAGACTGGGTTAGTCCTATGGTGGTTTAAGAAAATAAGACGAAGGGTGAAATTTGGATCTGCATAGATTTAACAGAGTTGAATGATGCTTGTGTCCATAATCCATTTCCTATGCCATTCATAGATGAAGTATTAGAGATTGTTGGAGGTTAGGAATCCTATTTGCTTAGTGACAGGTTCTTAGGGTATCATCAGATCAACATCACGTTGGAGGATCAGAGTAAGACCACCTTCGCTCCTGAATGGGATTGTTTTTAGTATACAGTTATGCCCCTGCAATATTTTTTAGGGTGGTAGTCGCAGATTTCAAAGAATTTATTAATAACTTTCTAGAGGTTTACTTTGATGATTGGATAATGTTTGGGTTAGTAAAGAAGCATGTTTCCAATCTTCGCCTCATGGTGGATACTTGTCTAAAGTATCAGATATCCCTTAATCTAAATAAGTGCATATTTTGTGTACCATATGGGATACTCTTGGGCCATGTTGTCTGTAAGTAGTGTTGATGGTAGAACCTGCCAAAACTGTAGTAATTATCAATTTGGAGATGCTGAGGAATGTCAAACAGTTGTGTGTGAAGTTGGGCCATATAGGATATTATAAGAAGTTCATGAAAGCATATGTGCGGACCATTGCACCCATAGAGAGATTGTTGAAGAAGGATGTGAATTTTTTTTGGATGATGACTGCCAAAAGAGTTTGGATTTATTGAAGGAAAAAATGCCTATTCTATTGTTCCCCAAATGGAAGAAGGAATTCCATGTACATGTAGATGCATCTTGCATAGAATTAGGAGTTATGCTAACCCAACCAAGAACAGGTGATATCGACCATCTAATAGCATTTGCGAGAAGAAAGTTGTTGAAGGTAGAAAAGGATTATTCAACTGTAGAGCACGAAGGATTGGCAATGGTGTACGCGCTCCAAAAGTTCAGGCAATATTTGTTGGGTGCGCACATCAAAATGTACACATCCCATTCCGCTTTGAAGTACCTGGTCAACAAGCCTGTGTTTTGTGTGGGGATTTGTAGATGGTTGATGCTCTTTCAAGAATATGACTTTGAAGTAGTTGTGAAGCCAAGACGATTAAATGTTGGACCATCACCTCTCACGAATTGAGAATGGCGGCAAGCCTACAAATCTAGATGAAGGATTTCCTGATGCACGACTCTTTGTTGTATGCATTGCAGATGAACACTTTGCAGGCATACTCCAGTTCTTATATATGGGTACATCTCATGAAGGGTATATGACACAAAAAAATAAAGAATTGGTGGTCAGGGATGCAGAATTTTCTGTCATTGCCGAGCACTTATATAAAATCAGATTGAATGAAGTGTTTCATAGGTATGTCCTAGATTATGAAAGACAAAGTATCCTCGCTAAAGCACATAGAGGAGTGGAGGGAGGACATTATGCGGGAAGATAAATTGCATAGAAGATCCTATGAGATGGAATTTAGTGGGAAACTATGCATAAGGATTCCAAGGATTATTGCAAGGCATTCGATGTCTGTCAAAGAGTTGGGAGGTCATCAAAAAGAGATGAATTTCCTATGAAACACAAGTGTCATTAAAGGCATTCGATAAGTGGGCAATAGAATTTGCGGGACCAATTCAACCATTATGAAATAAGACAAGAGAAAGATACATCATTACAACAACATAATACTTGACCAGGTGGGTTGAGGCACAACATGTGAAGTATTGTAGCGCAACTATAGCTACGGAGTTCATTTTTGAATACATTTTGTCTTGGTTTGGCTACCCTAAATGTGTGATGAGTGATAGGGGTTCACACTTCTTAAACAAAACAATTATTGCCTTCCTTCAATAATTCCATATGCATCATCATAAAAACAAGTTGTATTATCCTCAAGAAAATGGAACAGTGGAAGCCTTTAATAAAATCCTGTAGAATTCTTTAACGGTGATTTGTAATGAAAATAAAAATGGTTGGGATGTGCACATACCAATTGTGGTCGTATAGAACTACTAGTAAAAATTTAATTGGATAGACACCATTTAGACTGGTTTATGGATAAGAAGTTGTGATGTTGATGGAGTACATTGTGCCAAGTTTGTAGAATGTTGAAGTTACATATATGGAAGATCGGGATACCATAGAAGAATGCCTCACACAGATAGTTGTATTGGAGGAAGATTGCTTCTTGGCATAATTTCATCAGCAGGTGCAGAAGGATCGTGAAAAGGCATGGCATGATCGCCATATTAAGCAACACACTTTTAAGAGTGGAGATTTGGTATTGTTGTATGATACTAAGTTCATGAAGTTTTTGGGAAAGTGACAAATGCATTGGCTGGGGCCCTATATCATCAAGGATATTACGGATGAAGGCATACTTTAGCGCACAAAGCTGAACAGGTAGCTGTTTCTAGGAAAGGTAAATGGGAGCTGGTTAGAGTTGTGCAGGTATGATCCTGCCCCTATGCAATGACTATATGAATGAAGGATAGTCTTAGTACTCCAGGTAGTTGCAAGGGAGTGTAGGACTATAAACTACACTACTAGAAGGATGGTTGGGCGAAGTGAATGGGCTGCATGATGAATTAAGGGAAGGCCCAGACGAGAGTTGCACTACAATGGTGAATCCCATGTAGCCTGGCAAAAAAGTGATCGTTGGAAGCACCGTAGCTGATTGGATGGTGATTTGTCCATTAAAAGGAGCCGGGGGGGGAGCATTTAAGACACATATATTTGGAAATATACTACCAAAATGGCATTAATAAAAGGAATTTGGAGGGGAAAAATGGATTTGAATTAAAATTGGGCTATAAATACAACATCCCACTCCACATTTGAACACTTTGCTTCTTGAGAAATTGCCTTGAGATTTTGTGATTTAGTTTGCTCCAAGAGAATTGTTGTATGTTTGCAGAGGAGTGGAAACTACTTTGAGAGAAGATTTCATAGTAAGGATTCAGGAATTTAACGGATTGGCAGCGTGAAATATTCATAGAGAGAATAACTGTTAGGTCCCTATACTACTAGTGTAACCCCTTATTGTTATTATTACAACCCCCTTGTTATACTTTTGTGTCCATGTAGTCCGCATATTTTATTATTGTGCCCCATAGAAGTCCACTATTGTTATTATTGTGCCCTTACATTATTATTGTTATGTCGGCTCTTATTATACTATGACCCCTTAGAATCCTATATATAGAAAGGAGGTCTTGTCATTTGTATCATCCAAGAATTGTTCATTTGTGTAATGTAAAGGAGGTTTCCCCCTCGAAGAGGCTGAATTCTAAGGCGTTTATCTCTCTTTTCTATCTTTTTGTGAGCTGGTTTCATAACATTTGGCATCAGAGCTTTGGATTCTAAGGTTTTGCTTCTCCAAAAAGGCCATCATGGAATTTTCGCTACAACCTTTTCGCCACAAAGGTTCAAAAGCTAAACCAAAAACCCTTTTGACCAAAAATTGTTCTAAACCTCAAGTCCAAATTTTAGGTCTTCTCTCGCTATATTTCCAGAGATATGATCTGAGGACGTTAGGGTTTTTGAAAACTCCAGAATTCCATCTCAAACAAGTCATTGTGGAATTTTCTCTATACTTGTTTTTATGTGAAGTTTCAAACTCGGAAATTAAAACCCATTTGAGTTGCAATGTTGGTGAAGCTTGGGCCTAAATTTCAGATCTTGGTTCTATATATTTTCGGAGATACAATCCAAGAAATTTAGGCTTTCTGCAACCTCCCAAATTACATCCTAAACAGGTGACCTTGGGAAAATCATCATAACTTTCTCTCTGAGCACCAAATTGAAATTTTGTAAGAAGTTGTAGAAAGAGGATGGACTGTATTTTTCTATGTATTAGTTTTAGATCCTAAGGTTGAAACAGTGACACGTGGGAGCTCATACAAGTTCACTCTACTGAACTAGTCTATAATTAGGTCATCACAGGAGATTGGGAATAGATATTTCTTCAGGAATCCAATTGCGATCAGAATTTAGAAGTTAGAAAGAGGAATCAAAGAGCTATTACAGACCAAAATTTTAGAACTTAAAGATCTGAAAGTACAGAGCTAGAGTCGTTTCAAGATTGAGCTCCTCAAGTCAAGAAAAAGCAAGATGAGGAAGTTTGATGGCAAGGATCCGGTAAGTTGGATACTACATATGGTGTACCATTGTTACAAAAGGTACATATTGCATATAATTATTTAGAACCGAATAAATTTTTATGTTATAAAGGGATTTGTTTTATAAACCACTTGTCACGTGGTCAATTTTCATGGAGGAAATGATAGCACATTATGAGTATACAAAGAGAAACACCTTCTTTAGCTAATTGATAAATGTCAAACAAAGGGGTTCAATCGCAGAGCACATTGAGGACTTCCAAAAATTGAACATAAGGGTAAATGATATTCCAGAGAAGAAAATGGTTGATGTCATCATAGGGACTTTAAAGGATAGCATTCAACATGAGGTTTGTCTTTGGGAACCTGATTCATTGGAGAAGGCATTCAGGTTGGCAAGAAAATTTGAAAGAAAAATTATGGAAGCAAGGAATCCCACCACTCACAACTATAATTATGGAAGTGTTTTCTCTCCTAGACTTCCACAACCTATAAGGTTTACACCACAACAATTGGAAGAAAAAAGAGAAAAAAAGATTTTTTACAATTTTGATAGAAAATACACTAAAAGTCATAAGTGTGTTGAGAAGAAATTATTTTACATAGATTATGAAGAGGAAGAAGAAAAGGATCAATAAATATCAAAAGAAGAGGATAAACACTAGGAATCCACCCCAGAGAAAGAAGAAATGAATCCAACCATATCTTGTAAAGCATTGGAAAGAATTACCACTCCTCAAACTCTTAAGATAAAATGACATATCAAGAAGAAAAAGGTTCAAGAAGTGAAATATCACATCAAGAGAGAAGAAATGAATCCGACCATATCTTGCAATGCATTGGTGGGAATTACCACTCCTCAAACTATCAATATAGAAGGACATATCAAGAAGAAAAATGCTCAAGAAGTGAAAGATCACATCGAGCATCAAGAAATGAATCCAACCATATCTTGTAATGCATTGGAAGAAATTACCACTCCTGAAACTATCAAGATAGAAGGACATATCAAGAAGAAAAAGGTAATAGTGTTGATTGATTCAGGTAGTACCCATAATTTTATTCATTGTAACATAGCTAAGGAATTGAATTGCTTCTTATATCTAGCACCAGAGTGTGAAGTGATGGTTGCAAGTCGAGGAACCATAAATTGCTCTGGAAAGTGCGATAATATCAAGCTATCCATGGGAGAATATGTATTGAATAGCCCAATGCTTTCCATTCCAATGGGTGGTGCTGATGTTTTACTAGGAGTCCAATGGCTATAATCCTTGGGTACAATAGCTTTTAATTTTCAAGAACTTTTCATGAAATTTTCTTTTGAAGGAAAGGAAGCTGAATTAAGGGGTATCATAGGGAAACCAAGAAAGATAGTCAGCTCTAACAGAATGAAAAAGCTTCTAAAGAAAGAACAATGAGGCGTAATTTCACAATTATGTTCGCTAATGGTTCCCACATCTAAATCATCTATTTCTCTAGATCGCCAAAAAGCCTTGGACAATCATTCCAAGGTATTTGATACTCCCAAAGGTCTCCCATGTATTTTTGATCATGATCATGCTATTCATCTAATTCTAGGAAGTGTTCCTCCAAACATTAGGCCTTATAGATATCCATATGCCCAAAGGAGTGAAATTGAACATATGGTTGCAGAAATGGTAGAGGTGGGTATAATTATCCAACCAAATTTGATAAAAAAAAGCAAGGGATGGATGGAATAATGGTGAAGCAGGGTGGGAGCTCATTCAAAAGTTACCGAAGATCTCAGTTCCAACAATATTTCCAGAACTTGACAAGGAAGGAAAAATCATATTGGAACTGAAGCATTCAAAGAACCAAGAAGTCGATAGCTATGAAATTGATCAATTTCAGAGTATCTCATCAAGTGGAAGAACTTACCAACTAAATATTCCACATGGAAGGATGAGAATTCTATATAGAAGAACTAATCAAGCATTGAGGACATGACTTTTTGAAGGAGAGGGGCATGTTAGGTCCCTATCCTACTAGTGTAACCCCTTATTGTTACTAGTACAAGCCCCTTATTATATTGTTGTGTCCATGTAGTGCCCATATTGTTATTATTGTACCCCATAGAATCCCACTATTATTATTATTGTTCCCTTACATTATTATTGTTATGTCATCTCTTATTATATTATGACCCCTTAGACTCCTATATATAGAAAGGAGGTCTTGTCATTTGTATCATCCAAGAATTATTCATTTATGTAATTTAAAGGAGGTTTCCCCCTCCAAGAGGCTGAATTCTAAGGTATTTATCTCTCTTTTCTATCTTTTTGTGAGCTGGTTTCATAACAAAGACTGCAACCTGATCTAATCTGACCCAACCTGTGTCAACAATTTTTCCTACTACAACACCTAGGTTGTCGAGACTTAAACTGTCCTCCTATGCAATAGAATAAAAGAAGCAAAAGAAGCCCTAGCAAGTGTCGATGTGGCAATCACCACGCAAAAATCCAATGGAGGTCAGAAAAAGGGGTAGATGGATAGAACCAAGTAGCTAATATAACCACTAGACTTAGACAAAGAAGAGCTCACCATGGGCATTGAAGAAATTGATGCAGATGAAGTCATGACGATTACTCGGCTATTGCCTTATATACCATGGAGGAAATCCATCACGAAGGTTACTCCAGACACAGATTTGGCGAAATTCATGGTCTCCACACCATTGCTTCTGAAGAACGTACCTTTTGCAAGCAATTTTCTAGCCCAAACAATATATTTAAATATGGAGGACTGCGACTTGGGGGATCACATGAAGTTCCCATAGATCGAACCAAGAAAATACCTAAATAAGGTATACTATGAGGAGTTGGACGTTACATCTCAAACCAATGAAGTGGGCAGCTAGAGCTGAGTGCATAGGGTTTCTCATCATGTTGTGGGTGCCAAATTTTAGCCGCAATGCCATTAACATTGTTTGTGTGCTTCAATTATTGACGGTGGTTCATGATGGGTGCCTTTGGTTGGGAGGGCCCATATCCATCACTGATATGTTGATTCACTGGATAACACTATTGTCATATCAAGGAGTAGACCCCGTGGATACTTTAGTAGGAAAAACACAAGAGAAGAATTTGACAGACCGGATGAAGAGCGACTTCAAGCTGGTAAAGAAGTTGTGTGACTATGCAATTAGTTCCATATTAGATGGCGCAACACAGTTCGTTTCACAAATGTTGTCCAGGAAGATCATGAGGAAATGTCATGTTGATGAAGTGCCAATGCCAGTGGTATATCTGGCCGTGTAGTGTGCCAAGAGAGTCCAATATAATTGGGCTAAGTATTTATGTCATGAGTTTTTAGAAGATTATCGTGAATCCTAGGATGACGGCAAGGCATTCCACTAAGTGTGGCTACTTTTGATGATCACGCTGGTGGCATGGAGGACACTAGAAGAAAGCTAGTTCCCACAGCATGATCCAAAGCTATGCCAGGCTACCAAATTCACCTCGTTGTGGGAGACAAAGGACCTTGAGTGCATAGTGGAGATGAAGATATTTTGGGACCTGTTTGAATCAGAGTTGAGGATTGTGATTAACCAACAACCATGGTTATCACCTAGCTTGCATGCAGAGTATGCCAACGTTGTTGATTTCAAGGTATATTTTCATAATCTGTCTATCCGCATGAAGAAAGATGCCACAAGAACATGGCATAAGTTACCATACTTGGTTTTCGAAGACGATTTTATGGGGGTCATCAGTAAATGGCAGAGCAATTGACTCATCCCATCTGAGGAAGGCACATGTACCAGTAAGGCTATTGAAAGAGAAGTAGAGAAAATGAGAACTGACCATAGTAATGAAGGAAAATAAAAGGAAGCATAGAATACTTCTCTGAAGGAAAATGTTGCAGCAAAAGAAAAGGTCATGCAACAGAATGAGCATTCTAAAAAGGAGATGGAAGCACTGAAAGAGAAGGTCATTGCTAAAGAGACAGAAGTGCCAAAGGAGAAAGTTTCCACCACATCACAGGCCACTATTGACCTTAGTGAATCTAAAACAGAGCACACCAATGAAGAGGTTGAGACAAAGGGTGAAGAGGAAGGGGGCATAAGCTTGGAGTCTCCCTTCATTGTCAAAAAGAGGTAGAAGAAAAGCTCCATGGGACTGCACAAAAAGCAGAAGTCTAACATATCTGTGAGCATGACACCTTTGGTCATCACGGAAGGGACTTGTACAAGATTGATGATGTGGTCCATAATACAAAAAATAATATTTTCAACCACATTGAGGACCAGTACCATCAGGGACTAGACAAAGTGCATATGGGCCTGAGGGAATTGCAGGTCCAGACAGAGATTATTCAAGTGAGCGTTGGACAAGCGAGCATGAAGCAAGTGAGCTTGAAGCAAGCATGCCAGTTAGCCTTAGCAGTAGAAATTTCCACTAACCTCCGCACAGTGCAGTTACCCTAAGGGTCACTGCACGTTGAGACTTCAGAAGACCAAGCACGCCTCGTGCATTTAAAGAATTTGAATCTAAACCTTGCGGCGCTCCCTATTTAGACATTGCATGAGTTGCATCAAGGGGTATTAGATGAGCTCAGAGTTAGGGAACAATGACCATTACTGGTCATCAACAAAGTAAATACCAAGAAACAACATATGTTCGAAGAAAAGGCGTAGGAACTTAAGGAATGAGAAGAAGTCATTGCAGGCAATCAATAACTAGAAGCTGTTGGATACCTATACCAATAGGTTTCATATTTCATGATTGGCAAATTCAAGTGCCAAATATGCTCTACTTTGCTGCTACAAAGGTTCCATATTTGCAAGGAAAGACAAGGTGTGTACATGCCTTGATGCCTATTAAAGTTTTGATGGATGACCCAA
>APFE030816861.1:46134-82835 GCA_000404065.3 Pinus taeda | reverse complement strand
ACCAATATCTTACAAGATTTTATAATTGAGTAAAATATTTGCCATGCCTAGTGAGAGATTCGCCAAAAAATTATATATACATATTATATTATTGATAAAATCGCCTATTTTTCCTATATACCATAGAGATTCGCCCATTTATTATACTTATAAATTTAGGGGGGGTTCTTAAAATTTTCCCTGGATCTGAGTCAGGGTTGTATGGAGAGTGAGGTTTTTCTCCAAGGCCTTTATCTTATTTTCAAGGGCCTTTATTTCTCTGGTTTTCTCAGCAACTGAAATCTTTGATTTATCATAGTTGGCTTCAATCTTAGCTAGCTTTTCTTTAGTTTCCTTCATTTCTGTCATTTGTAATTTGAGGGCCTTAATCTCTTTCATCATGGCCTCCATGCCTAGATTGGCCTCTTGTGCTGTTGCTGCTGTGTTTGCTGATGTGGTTGCTGCTGAAGTTGAAGTTGGTGGAGGTGCTGTTGCAGTAACTGCTGGAGGAGGAACCGAGATCATTGGAACCAATAGAGGAGACGTGAGGCCAACTGAGGCGGTTTTCCTTGTAAAGCTTCCTCTAGTGCTTTCTCCGTGTCCAGTATTATCTGATTCATTTTCATAAGTAGGGTGTACACGTCCTCCATTTCTTTCTGCTCTGCTACTTCTATAGTCTGAGGATGTAGGGTTGGAAACAATTTCATTTGTTTTCTGAGGGCTGCTATATCCTCCTCTTTCTTCCTGATCAAGGCTTGTGTTCCTCTGGGGTCTTTGGGGTCATGTCCCATCTCTATTATGATTTCCTCCAGTGACTTTATCCTATTATATTTGGCCAATGATGAGGCCTTTTCTAGCTCTAGATGGTCTGAGGTATTATACAAGGAGTTCTACAATCTATGAGCCAGTAGAGTTTTATCTGCCAGAGTTGAGTACACCATTTCTCCTATCTGCTTATGCAGCTCAATCTACTCTATTGGGTGTATGTCCTTGGAAAGGACTTCCAGATTGGTTCTTATGTAGTCTGAAGCTGATTGAGGTTGTTGCACGGTGGGTCTGAAGTGACTTAAAGTCATTTTCCGTGCTTCTATGTCATAGGCTACCATTAGCCTCTGTTGATTTGTTGGGGCCATCCTTAGCAGTTGATTATACAGCTGGAATCTTATTAGTTCATTCCTAGCCTTGATTTCAGTAAATGCCCTTTTAATGTATGAACCCTTTTGCGCCTACTGTTTGGAGGATGAAACTTCCCCGCCTGGTTGTCTGTCGTGCTCCTGCTGGAAGGAGCTGGTCGATGTCTCCAGAATAGGAGGGATTTGCTGCCCTGAAGTCCCCTCACCTCTTAAGTTTCCAAGAGTTTCTTCTGTGATCTCTTCTTCGGCATAGGGATTTAACCTTTGTCTTTTCTCTCCTTGCTGGTCAGTTGATGTACCTGTAGGTGTGTTTTCTGCTTGGTCCCTTTTTTTTACCTCTTTCCTCATGTTGAAGAGTTGGCAGCATAGGAATTTCAGGTGCTTTTGTTTGCGTTGAGGGACTTTGTTCTTGGTCTCTCTCCAGATTCAGAGAAGGCTGCTCCTCCATTGTACTCTGTTCCTCAGAATTCTCTATTTGTTTGTCCTTTTGTGCTGATGATATGGCTCCCTTAGCTGGTTGTGGTGAGGTAGCAGTTGATGTAATTGCTCCCACTGGTTGTGGTTGTATGAAGGGGACCTATGCAACATATTCCAGGTCAATTCTCTTCTCAACTTCTTTCATTTCTTTCTACATTTTTTCTTATTTAGAAATTTTTTCATCATCTAAAGAACCTTCTACGCATTCTGGTAAATTAGCATGTTGCTCTATGTGAGGGATTGGCTGGTGCACATACCCTGAAAGCTTGTGTTTGATTCTCCTAAAGCTTATGAAGCGTTCGGGGTCATATGGCGCCTAGTAGAAGCTTTGTTTTAACAACATTTCCTCTCTTAACATCTTATCTGCATCCTTCTAGGCTTCTTCCCTTTTGTTGAAAACAAAGGGACCCAGTTGATGTCTGATTTTCAACTGTGCCTTCTTGTTTTTGCCATGGAAGTGAACTAGGTCTGCATGACTAAACTGTCTGAAGTATTCCAAGACAAAGAGCCTCATGGGAACATACCTTGGTAGCTTATAGGGGGACAACTCACTCCCATAAATCCTGATTACTGTATGGTTTTGGTAAAAGTACCAATCCCCATTGCTGTACTCTTTGGAAAGATGTAAAATTCTTTGCATTTCAGTAGTAAGTTTGGGAGGAGGAGCCTCCATTAACAAACAAGTAGTTGGGTAGATAAATAGGTCAATGAATTCAAAATATGTATAGGGAGAACAATGAACTCTATGAAAAACTGAAGTCCAGAAGATTACAGATCTCCTCTCTCCTCTTGAATCAAGTTTCATGAGAGGGATTTTGAAACTATCAGGGTGATAGTAGAGCAACAGATGGTAAATGTAGGAGGTGTACTTGAAAACTCTTTCCCTGTCCATCATCATGAATTGCTCATGTAATTTGTTGGATATGAACGTGGAATAGTCATACATGACAGTAGGGGGCTGCCCTGGGGTAAATATTGCTAATAGCTGGAACACTATCTCATCTACAAACTCTCCTGTCTTGCACCCTAAGATGTAGGAAATCATATCCACCATGAGCTTGCCTGTTTCATTATATGAAACCTGATGATACGGTGGAGGATGATCACTCTGATATTTTGGTATCATGAACAACTGATTAACTCTTAATATCTCTGCCTTAGAAAGCCCTAGACTGCCATCAATCAGATGTTTCAGGGTGAGAGGAACCAAGGACTGGGGAGGCTCATAGTTTAGCATTTGATTGATGGATTGAGGAGTGATATAAAACAATACCAACCCATATGGGCTGAGGATTGCTCTCAGAGTTGGTTCATAGCGTGAATGACAGAGATGGATAAAATCAGGTAGCACATTTACTTGTGGGAGGTAGTAGATAGGCATACTAGATTGCCAAATTCCCAGGAGATCAGTATTATTTTTATAACTTTTTTTGAATTGGCATACAGTTTGAAGGTGAGAAATAAGGCCCCTCATGTCCTCAATCGCGAAGTCTCTATCTGCTAGAGGTATCCACTCTAAGTCCATGTGTGGCGCATTTAGAGGAGCAATGTTTAGGGCAACTGGGGCCTCCATATCTTGTATTGTTTTGATTGAGTGGAATAGAGGCAAAATAGCAACAGAAGGCAGAGATTGAGGCTTTGTGGACACTACGACGGGTACAAATACTGATTTTTTATTAAAATGGACCTCACAGTATAGAGTCCATGGTAGGCAGAAGAGTGGCAGCACTCCAGCTAGATGCTTTCACAGGAATGGGTCGAAATTAGAGGCTTAGTGGGCACTCGACACAATGCTGAGAGGATGGGGTCCGAATTTCTCCTAAGGGGCACAAGCTTGCAGACAGGAAAGGAAATTAAGGATTCCCTTTTAGGAAAAAAAAAGCTAGAACCAATGAAAAATAGGATACATGGGCAGCTTGACTTAATTACACAGAGATTTCAGTATTTCACGGGCGACCAAGAACGAACAGAGTGGAGGAATAACCCTTTGACAGAGGGAATTAGCTCAGGCTATAAGTTTGTAGGGAATGACCAGCTGAAATGATAGGTGCAGGGAAATGGGTGATTGGTGGGAGTAGTCTTAAAAGCCAAAAGCGAATTCTTTTTGGAATTTTGAACAGAGAAGCATGAAAACAAGGTTTCGGGTATAAAATCGGGTAAATACCTGTTATGAGGACGCCAAAGGCACTTGACGGGTAGAAATTGAGCTGCTGAGATGAACCGCAGTGCCGAATTTGCAGCTTGACTGGCTGCTGAAGTCTCGGGAGTGTGAAATAACGGAAAATCGCATGCACGTTGTTTTCACAGTGAAAAATAGAAATGAACTAAAAATAGTCTTTTTCACGACTTTTAACCCGACGTTCTAGAATTTTGGCACTTTTTGGGGTTTTTGGCGTTTTCCGAGGATGATGTCATCATGACATATTTTTTGTCGGGTAGCGAGTATGGAAGATGATGTGGTGGCTGACGTGGATGATGACGTGGCAGTGGACACAGTGGTAGGTTGATGACGTTAGCTGGTGACATGGCACAAGTATAGTATGGTGTCAGGTGGTGTCAGCAAGGCGCAGGCAGGAAAGGGTGAGGTGGAGGCGATGTGGCAAGGTGACACAGCACTGATATTACGTGAGCGAAGGGCGGTTTTGGATTGCATCGGACCGCCTTTGGTACAAAGGTGGTATTTGTTAGGGGTGGCCCGATGTAATGGGATGCCGCCAGCTATCCCAGTGTACGATGGTAAAACCGTCAGACATCGGGTGCTAACGAACCATCGCAAAAGGGCGCCCGATATGCACGAGGGCCGTCGGATCTGGGAGGGCTGATCCGACGGTAGTCGGGAGGGGAAGATGATCGAGGTTTAGCATAAACGCGTGCGCGTTAAACCATGAAATAATTGCGGTCGCGGGTGGGTTTCAAACTTTAGGTTAAGGTTAAAATAATTTTAGGTTTTGGCTATTTATCAATCGGATATTGATAAACGCCAGAAATGGAAAGCGGGGGAGGGTTAATATGGTTATTTATTCAACACAAGAGTTAAATAAATCCTGAGTGAACGTGGAGGGATTAACAGTGGGTCCCAAGTGGACCCAATGTTTCCCGACTTTAATCTATTTTGCTATACTTGCCAAGGGGTGGGATATTTAGTATTTATTGGGGTTTTTATATAGCCTCTTTCAGAGTAGGGGTAGGGAAACATGGTTTAGGGAGCTATATAATAGGATTAGATGTTAATATGAGTTCTGAGAAATGACAAGGGATGTGTGCATCCTAAGTCTATAGATTAGAAACTCAAGCATAAGGAAATGAACAGATTTTGCAAAGTTTAATTTTTACACAAGAAATGTGGCTTCTTTTCACTAAGACAACTTAGCTGTCAACTTGGCTTTAGTAAGAAATGGAATGAGGCTGGACTGCTTGGGGAGATCCCAAGGTCTTCAGGGGGATGTTAGTTAAATGATTTTTTGGGGAAATGAAAGTGGAATTAGTCATGCTTCCTTGTTGTATTGCCAATCAACTGCCAAGGTGCCAACTTACACATGAGATGAGCCTTTTTTGATAAGCCAAACGGTAATAGCATCTTTACTTCTGCAACCTCACACTACCTACCTAGCTTAATATTCCTAACATTTTTTCTTCACTTGAATTGGGTGCACTTGAATTAGCAAACCCTAATTGTTCTCTTTTTATTTTGACTACCCTCCTATCTAAATCTACCCTTATCTCTTCCAAGGGCTTAGTTTAAGCAGTTGGGCTCCTTTGATTCTCTACCTATCTAAAATCTGCCAAGATTAAGTTGTTTGAACAGATTATTTATTCTCTATATTCTACAACAGGAAATTGAAACCTAGGGAGACTAAGATTAAGCTGTTTGGACCTCCCTTTGACTGAGACTTGTACAAAAATGGAATAACTCTTCAAAAGTGGAATGCAGCAGATGAACTTTGACTAGCACATTTTCATGGCATCTTTCTTTGGCTAGTGTAACAAATATGGAACATTGTAGTATGCAAAATATGACATATTTGGCATGTAAAAATGTCAATCATGAAAGATGAGTAACCTGCTGTAGCAGGAGGCTAACAGTGACTCCACTTGGGGATGGCTTTCCTTGTGGAAAGCCAAGAACAACAGGTCAGACTGCCTTGATGCTCTATTGTTATTGTATTCTGAACCTTCCCTTTGATGGCTTAGTTTATTTATGAACATGACAGCAGACTTGAAGAGCTTAGGGCCTTCACTTCAAGCTTCAACTGCAGCAAGGTTTCTATCCAAACAGAAAATTGAAATCCTACCTAGCTATTCTAATCAGTACTTCCCTTGTTGATTAGGTGAAATGAAACAGCCAATGCAGCCATTTAAGCAACTATAGAGAGAACTGAACTGGCTGACTGATTGTTAATGAAGCTGAAAGCATTTTTCGGTTATGTGTCCTCGTAATTAAAATTGGGACATAAAAAGGCCACTGTTGATGTATCTGGTCCTCACAGAGAAAGTATGCTAAAGATTTTGAGTTGAGGAGAAGCTCCAAGTAGTCTGCTATAGGATCAACAAACATATCATGTGGGACAGTTTCTTGTAGGCCTTCTTGATTTGACGGAACCACTGTATCCTTGATAATCAACCCTGTCATTATTCCTTCAGTTTTTTCCTTGAAAGCATAGTTATGCCAAATCTGTAAGTCGGACGGTAATCCCATTTTCTCATGACTTGGGGAAGGAAGATTTTGAAAAAAAAAATCAGGATCACGAAAATTATATGACTGAATTTGAGACTGCAATAGTTCAATTTCATTTTCATATCTTTCAACCACCAAATCAAGAAAAAGATTATGCTGGCTTCCTGTTGTTTTTAACAACACCAATCTTAAAAAATCTTCATCAAGCTCAAACTCTGATAAACTTTCCCTGAATCCATCCAGAGCTTCATGAAATGAAAGATTTTCCACGGACCTGGTCATCCTGTTTTATTGTTAGCGCTTTGGAACATGGACTATTTAGGTTTTAGAATTGGTTCCTTCCTCCAACGGAGTCTTTATTGAAAATGAAGTGGAGTCGCCAGGTGGATGTCTTAACTTTGAATAGCTTGACCTCTGTCCACCATCAAGAATCAAGATTAAACTTTGAAAATGTCTAAAGAAAAGGAGCACTTTTCCCAGAAAACTTGTATATGACTTATTTTTCGGACTATCCTGAAGATTTTGGGCCAAGGAGGCCTAATTCTGTCCCAGTGGAGCTTTCCAACTTGATTTGTGAGATTATTTAAGGAAAATTCCCCAGCGGAGTCACCATTATGTTATCACTCAGGTTGTCCCTAAGCTCCTGAAGGGATACGACCGAGGTAACCACAAACCAATCTTTAGATTACAGGTTCTAGCCCACCTGCAATCAGAGAGGGCTCTCTCTTAATGATTTAGTTTTGTTGATGATGATTTTAGTTTAGCTATTGGGTTCGGTGGGTTTTGTTGGTGTTTGGGTGGAAGATAGATGTAAGGAAGATGATTCCAAGCAGAGAGGCAAGGCAAAGTAAGATAAGTTTCAAACCATTGGGCGTGGAGTCGTGGAGTGCAACTAATGGTGCGTTTTCTTGGTCACAAGAGAAAGGAGGAGCAAGGTAGCTATTTGTGAAACAATATCTAAGCTGAATGGAGATGGGTTGAGGGCTAAGGAATGAGAGGCAGCAAAGAATCCAATCAGTTTAGCAGAGGGAACATGAAAGAACCCTACTTAAGAGCAGCTAAGAATTCTTAAATAACAGTTATTCATAAGTGAATTAGAGTAAATATGAGCCATGAGGAATTCATATTTATGACTAAATCAAGAGGAAAACATTAAGAAGGCAAAGAAACTGAGCGTAGAGTGCAGCAAAGCAAATTCTAAACCAGACTTTTGTTCCGTGACTTGAGCATATGTGAAATTGAAAATTACAGAGATGAGAAAAACTTATTGCTTCATACAACAGCACAAGAATTCCATCGTTCACTCTTCAAAACCATTAGCAATGCATCAAAAAGTTCATTCTCCAAGCTTTCAACAATCTTTGATTATAGAAATCATCAGGTACACAAAGCGAGTCTCTCTTGGAGCAATTTAAACAACCAAAAAACCAAAAATCTTCCAACCAACCCTCAATACATCTGCCCCAGCAGTATATATAGGTGTTATTTGCAAAATATCTCATAGGGAAATATCTGGACTTAACTGTGTCCATCTACTCTGACATAATCAATAACTATTGTGAAGAAAAATTGCACAATAATAACTAAGAAAGTAAATGCGTTTTATGAGCCTCTGCAGGTGTCCCGCTTGTCGTTGACTCTCCGATTGAGAATGTCGGTTGATGACCACTGTGCTGACGAGCTGCTCTGGGTGTGCTGTCACCTACCACCTGCTTAGCTGGTTTGAATGCTTTTTAGCACTAATTTCATTCGTTGCTGGTTTGAATTTCCTGATGGTAGAGCTGTATAATGAAGTTTGCTCATGCACGCAAAATATGAAGAGAATCAAAATTACTTTAAAATATGAAGCAAGCTTTGCCACCATTCTTCTGGTGTTAACTGATGTTTTATTAATTTGAACAATGTTTCATCAGCTTCGGTATATGTGTAATAAGTTGGCCATACTAGAAAGAGATGTTTTATTTCATGTTCAATGTAAAATAGGTCTTCCAGTTTATTATACAAAGTCTGCCCTGTGGGAGGGATTGCTTCTTCTGTGTTGCTTGATGAGGCAGTGATTTGATTTTGTACATAAGTCTGCAGCCTGTATACA
Organism: Pinus taeda; assembly: GCA_000404065.3. Lineage (NCBI taxonomy): Eukaryota > Viridiplantae > Streptophyta > Pinopsida > Pinales > Pinaceae > Pinus > Pinus taeda. The sequence continues at coordinate 74,479 of APFE030816861.1, read as the reverse complement.
TACTGCTCCTACTTTAACAGCTTTCTTGTGCTGGTGACCAAGCTGGGTAAACCTCTGCTCTGTAGATCTCCCATTCTTTGTCTGAAGGCTTGTACCTATGCTTGCATCTCTTGGCACTTTCTTTCTATGGTTTGGACAAAATTCCTCATGGTTAGCACCTTCTTGACTCTCACAATAGTCTCTGTTCTATTCTGATTCATGAATGTTCAGTGCTATCAACTGGTCACCAGTACGAGTATTTAAGAAGTGAATCAATTTATTAGCCAACTCAGGCTTGTCTGCCAATAATTCCCTGGCCTTTTGAGTCTCATACTGAGCTATTGACATTAACTCTATCTGGTCAAAAATGGTTTGAATCCCTATCCATTGATCAACAAGAGCTTTGCCAATATTATCCCACAAAATTGTTTTGATCTGAGTCAGGGTTGTATGGAGAGTGAGGTCTTTCTCCAAGGCCTTTATCTCATTTTCAAAGGCCTTTGTTTCTCTGGTTTTCTTAGCAACTGAAATCTTTGATTTATCATAGCTAGCTTCAATCTTAGCTAGCTTTTCTTTAGTTTCCTTCATTTTTGTCATTTTTAATTCGAGGGCCTTAATCTCTTTCATCATGGCCTCCATCCCAAAATTGGCCTCTTGTGCTATTGCTGCTTTGTTTGCTGATGTGGTTGTTGCTGAAGTTGAAGTTGGTGGAGGTGCTGTTGTAGTAACTGCTAGAGGAGGAACCAAGACCGTTGGAACCAACAGAGGAGACGTGAGGCCAACTCAGGTTGTTTCCCTTGTAAAGCTTCTTCTAGTGCTTTCTCCATGTCCAGTATTATCTAATTCATTTTCATAAGGAGGGTGTACACGTCCTCCATTTCCTTCTACTCTGCTACTTCTGTAGTCTGAGGATGTAGGGTTGGCAACAATTTCATTTGCTTTCTGAGGGCTCCTATATCCTCCTCTTTCTTCCTGATCAAGGCTTGTGTTCCTTTGGGGTCTTTGGGGTCATGTCCCATCTCTATTATGATTTCCTCCATTGATTTTATCATGTTATCTTTGGCCAATGATGAGGCCTTTTCTAGCTCTAGCTGGGCAAGGGTATTATACAAGGAGTTTTGCAATCTATGAGCCAGTAGAGATTTATCTGCCAGAGTTGAGTACACCATTTCTCCTATCTGCTAATGTAGCTCAATCTGGTCTATTGGGTGTATGTCCTTGGAAAGGACTTCCAGATTGGTTCTTATGTAGTCTGCAGCTGATTGTGGTTGTTGCACGGTGGGTCTGAAGTGAATTAAAGTCATTTTCCCTGCTTCTATGTCATAGGCTGCCATCAACCTCTGTTGATTTGTTTGGGCCATCCTTAGCAGTTGATTATACAACTGGAATCTTATTGGTTCGTTCCTAGCCTTGATTTCAGTAAATTCCCTTTTAATGTCTGAGCCCTTTTGTGGCTGCTGTTTGGAGGATGAAACCTCCCCACCTGGTTTTCTATCATGCTCCTGCTGGAAGGAGCTGGACGATGTCTCCAGAATAGGAGGGATTTGCTGCCTTGAAGTCCCCTCACCTCTTAAGTTTCCAAGAGTTTCTTCTGTGATCTCTTCTTCAGCATAGGGATTTAACCTTTGTCTTTTCTCTCCTTGCTGGTCGGTTGATGTACCTGTAGGTGTGTTTTCTGCTTGGTCCCTTTTTTTACCTCTTTCCTCATGTTGAGGAGTTTTCAGCACAGGAATTTCAGGTGCTTTTGTTTGCATTGAGGGACTTTGTTCTTGGTCTCTCTCCAGATTCAGAGAAGGCTGCTCCTCCATTTTACTCTATTCCTCAGAATGCTCTATTTCTTTGTCCTATTGTGCTGACGATATGGCTCCCTTAGCTGGTTGTGGTGAGGTAGCAGTTGATGTACTTGCTCCCACTGGTTGTGGTTGTATGAAGGGGACCTATGCAACATATTCCAGGTCAATTCTCCTCTCAACTTCTTTCATGTCTTTCTACAATTTTTCTTCTTCAGAAATGTTTTCATCATATAAAGAACCTTCTACCCATTCTGGTAAATTAGCATGTTGCTCTATGTGAGGGATTGGTTGGTGCACATACCCTGAAAGCTTGTGTTTGATTCTCCTAAAGCTTATGAAGCATTCGGGGTCATATGGCGCCCAGTAGAAGCTTTGTTTTAACAACATTTCCTCTCTTAACATCTTTTGCATCCTTCTAGGCTTCTTCCCTTTTGTTGAAAACAAAGGGACCCAGTTGATGTCTGATTTTCAACTGTGCCTTCTTGTTTTTGCCATGGAAGTGAACTAGGTCTGCGTGACTAAACTGTCTGAAGTATTCCAAGGCAAAGAGCCTCATGGGAACATACCTTGGTAGCATATAGGGGGACAACTCACTCCCATAAATACTGATTACTGTATGGTTTTGGTAAAAGTACCAATCCCCAATGCTATACTCTTTGGAAAGATGTAAATTCTTTGCATTTCAGCAGTAAGTCTGGGAGGAGGAGTCTCCATTAACAAACAAGTAGCTGGGTAGATAAAAAGGTCAATGAATTCAAAATATGTATAGTGAGAACAGTGAACTCTATGAAAAACTGAAGTCCAGAAGATTACAGATCTCCTCTCTCCTCTTGAATCAAGTTTCATGAGAGGGATTTTGAAACTATCAGGGTGATAGTAGAGCAACAGATGGTAAATGTAGGAGGTGTACTTGAAAACTCTTTCCCTGTCCATCATCATGAATTGCTCATGTATTTTGTTGGCTATGAATGTGGCATAGTCATACATGACAGCAAGGGGATGCCCTGGGGTAAATATTGCTAATCGCTGGAACACTGTCTCATCTACAAACTCTCCTGTCTTGCACCCTAAGATGTAGGAAATAATATCCACCATGAGCTTGCCTATTTCATTAAATGAAACCTGATGATACGGTGGAGGATTATCACTCTGATATTTTGGTATCATGAACAGCTGATTAACTCTTAATATCTCTGCCTTAGAAAGCCTTAGACTGCCATCAATCAGATGTTTCAGGGTGAGAGGAACCAAGGACTGGGGAGGCTCATAGTTCAGCATTTGATTGATGGATTGAGGAGTGATATAAAACAATACCGACCCATCTGGGCTAAGGATTTCTCTCAGAGTGGGTTCATAGCGTGAATGACAGAGATGGATAAAATCAGGTAGCACATTGACTTGTGGGAGATAGTAGATAGGCATACTAGATTGCCAAATTCCCAGGAGATTAGTATTATTTTTATAACTGTTTTTGAATTGGTAGACAGTTTGAAGGTGAGAAATAAGGCCCCTCATGTCCTCAATCTGGAAGTCTCTATCTGCTAGAGGTATCCACTCTAAGTCCATGTGTGGGGCATTCAGAGGAGCAATGTTCAAGGCAACTTGGGCCACCATATCTTGTATTGTTTTGATTGAGTGGAATAGAGGCGAAATAGCAATAGGAGGCAGAGATTGAGGCTCTGTGGACACTACGATGGGTACAACTACTGATTTGTTATTAAAATGGACCTCACAGTATAGATTCCATGGTAGGCAGAAGAGTGGCAGCACTCCAACGAGATGCTTTCACAGGAATGGGTCGAAATTAGAGGCTCAATGGGCACTCGACACAATACTGAGAGGATGGGATCCGAATTTCGCCTAAGGGGCACAAGCTTGCAGATGGGAAAGGAAATTAAGGATTCCCTTTTAGGAAAAAAAAGGCTAGAACCAATGAAAAATAGGATACATGGGCAGCTTGACTTAATTACACAGAGATTTCAGTATTTCACGGGTGACCAAGAACGAACAGAGTGGAGAAATAACCCTTTGACAGAGGGAATTAGCTCAGGCTGTAAGTTTATAGGGAATGACCAGCTCAAATGATAGGTGCAGGGCAATGGGTGATTGGTGGGAGTAGTCTTAAAAGCCAAAAGCGAGTTCTTTTCGGAATTTTGAACAGAGAAGCATGAAAATAGGGCTTCGGGTATAAAATCGGGTAAATACCTATTATGAGGACACCAAAGGCACTTGACGGGTAGAAATTGAGCTACTGAGATGAACCGCGGTGCTGAATTTGCAGGTTGACTGGTTGCTGAAGTCTCGGGAGTGTGAAATAACGGAAAACCGCATGCACGTTGTTTTCACAGCAAAAAATAGAAATTAACTAAAAATAGTCTTTTTCATGACTTTTAACCCAATGTTCCAGAATTTTGGTGCTTTTTGGGGTTTTTGGCATTTTCCCAGGATGACGTCATCATGACATATTTTTTGTCAGGTAGCGAGTATGGAAGATGACATGGCGGCTGACGTGGATGATGACGTGGCAGTGGACACAGTGGCAGGTTGATGGCATCAGCTGGTGACATGGCACAAGTACAGTATGGTGGCAGGTGATGTCAACAAGGCGCAGGCAGGAAAGGGTGAGGTGGAGGCGATGTGGCAAGGTGACGAGGCGCTGATATTATTTGAGGGAAGGGCGGTTTTGGATTGCATCAGACCGCCTTTGATATGGAGGTGGCATTTGTCAGGGGCGGCCCGATACAATGGGATGCCGCCAACTGTCCCAGTGTACGACGGTAAAACCGTCGGACATCGGGTGCTAACGAACCATCGCAAAAGGGCGCCCGATATGCACAAGGGCCCTCGGATATGGGAGGGTTGATCCGACAGTAGTCGGGAGGGGAAGATGATCGAGGTTTAGCACAAATGTGCGCGCATTAAACCTTGAAATAATCGCGGCCGTGGGTGGGTTTCAAACTTTAGTTTAAGGTTAAAATAATTTCAGGTTTTCGCTATTTATCAATCGGATATTGATAAACCCCAGAAATGAAAAGCGGGGGAGGGTTAATATGGTTATTTATTCAACAAAAGAGTTAAATAAATCCTGAGTGAATGCAGAGGGATTAACAGTGGGTCCCAAGTGGACCCAATGTTTCCTGACTTTAATCTATTTGGCTATAGTTGCCAAGGGGTGGGATATTTAGTATTTATTGGGGTTTTTATATAGTCTCTTTCAAAGTAGGGGTAGGGAAACATGGTTTAGGGAGCTATATAATAGGATTAGATGTTAATATGAGTTCTGAGAAATGACAAGGGATGTGTGCATGCTAAGTTTATAGAATAGAAACTCAAGCATAAGGAAATGAACAGATTTTGCAAAGATTAATTTTTACACAAGAAATGTGGCTTCTTTTCACTAAGACAACTTAGATGTCAACTTGGCTTTAGTAAGAAATGGAATGAGGCTGATTTTCTTGGGGAGATCCCAAGGTCTTCAGGGGGATGTTAGTTAAATGATTTTTTGGGGAAATGAAAGTGGAATTAGTCATGCTTCCTTGTTGTATTGCCAATCAACTACCAAGGTGCCAACTTACACATGAGATGAGCCTTTTTTGATAAGCCAAATGGTAATAGCATCTTTACTTCTGCAACCTTACACTACCTACCCAGCTTAATAATCCTAACATTTTTTCTTCACTTGAATTGGGTGCACTTGAATTAGAAAACCCTGATTGTCCTCTTTTTCTTTTGACTGCCCTCCTATCTAAATCTACCCTTATCTCTTCCAAGGGCCCAGTTTAAGCAGTTGGGCTCCTTTGATTCTCTACCTATCTAAAATCTGCCAAGATTAAGCTGTTTGAACAGATTATTTATTCTTTATATTCTACAACAGGAAGTTGAAACCTAGGGAGACCAATATTAAGCTATTTGGACCTCCCTTTGACTGAGACTTGTACAAAAATGGAATAACTCTTCAAAAGTGGAATGCAGCAGATGAACTTTGACTAGCACATTTTCATGGCATCTTTCTTTGGCTTGTGTAGAAAATATGGAACATTGCAGTATGCAAAATATGACATATTTGGCATGTAAAAATGTCAATCATGAAAGATGAGTAATCTGCTGTAGCAGGAGGCTAACAGTTACAACCATCTATGATTGGGTGGAGAACCATTGTCCCTAACTCATTAGTTATCTTCAGTTGAGTCCTTTTCTCTATTTCTTTTCCAATTTGATTCCTGTTAGGAAAACTTATTTATCATTTCAATGTCATAATATAATAGGCCCCTGAAGCAACAACATGATAAAACTGAGTATAGACATAAGCGTCACTACTACATTTTTAGCAGAAAACACAACTACATTCCAGGAAATAGAAGAACCCACTTGGCTTATGTGCTCATCATCGTTTACAAAATTATTTAAGAATTTATTTTGGGCATAAGTCCTCTAACAAAGGGCAAAAGAGCAATAATAGTACAAAAATATAAATGTTTTCATGAAATTTGTTATAGGTATAAGTATTTAAATTCATTTGTTGTGTACTTTGTTAAAGGGGATGGTCCTATAATTTCCCAAGAAGGAAGAGGTATACTATAGTTTTTATTTTCTAAAATTTATTTTAAATTCTAACTTACAATGATTTTCTTCCTTATGGGTTTATTTTAAATTCGTTGTTTTTGCTAAGAGTCGAATCCATCCTCTTAAATTCCAAATAGGTATTGAGAAGAATTGCATGTAAATTCAATTTTGACAATATTATTAGACAAATTCGAAGATTTGTATGTAAATTTAATTTTAGCTTTTATTAGATAGGTTTTTAAAAGAATTATATCTTAATTTACTTTCGAGTATTAGTCTTGACCAGATTAGCGATGGATTCATTAGTGGATTTTTGAGGTCTAAAATGGGCCTACTAAGAAAATTGTACAACAAAAATAAAATTTATAAGAACCAATAGGATTCAAGATGGTGATGTCATCCATGGGGGATTATTCACCATTTTTGGAGTAAAAAGGTAAAAATATAAAAAATAATAAAATAATAAAACTACTTTTTCAACTCGTATTTTCAACTTATCTCCCTAAGGTTTTACTCATATTTTGAGCAGGAATACTCATTGGATGCAAAATCTAATTCCTCATCTAAGGAGTACCCATGTTGCATATTTTTGATGGGCCCTGCTATAGGAAAAATGAGAAGTACATGAAAAAAATGTGATTGCAATCACGTTTTTCATGTATTTCTCATTTTTCATGTAGTAGGGTCCATCAAAAGTATGCAACATGGGTGCTCCTTGGATGACGAATCAAATGTTGCATCCAATGAGTGTTTCCGCTTGAAATTTGAGTAAGCCCATAGGGAGATAAGTTGAAAATACATGTTCAAAAAATAGTTTTTTCTTTTTTCCCTCTAAATTTTGATGATGTAATCTAATATATTTTTATTATTTCCACTATTATTTTATAATTTCTTTAGGATGCCCATTTTGGACCTCAAAATTCCCTTAATGCATTCTACGATACAAATAATAGATAAGTAGCTTGAAATTGATATAAATATGTTATATATAGACTCTTGTATTTGGGTATACCTATTATATCCACTAACTTGGAGGAAGATTTACTTTGTTACTCTCATTGAAATGGTACCTATTCCACCCTAATTACATATTAGGAGACTATCAAATATGGTTTTGGCTTAGGATCCATTGACTAGGATTATGTATTCTATCAAAATCACGAAGGATATTCCCATGGCCTCCATTGTATATCACCAAAAAGGCTACACCCTTGTTTGCACAATATGGTTGGGTAATGAGTTGTCTCTAAAGGGTAGCTCAAAGTTCGTGTAAGGCACAACATAATACTAACAAATATTTCACAATTTAGCAGATAGTAGTGTTTATGGGAAAACTAGTGTCTATTTGATCTGCTAGTCCCACTAAGATGGGTAGCTATCGTAGAAACAAAAACTTCAAAGTAACTTGTGTTTTCCTTTATGTAAGATAGATAAGAGAGAAGCAGAGAACACCAACCTTAATCTTTTGCTTGGATCCTTTCTTGTTTCCTCTCTCCTTTGATAGAGATTTCCACTCCTTTCTCACTTGTCCCAGTTCAAAGAACACTTGTAGAGGCAAAGCAACAAAACACCATCAAAGCATAGAGATCTATAATACTATAAACAATGCAGAATCAAAAGTACAATAACCATATGATTGCATACACAAATACAAGATTCACAAGTACACAAGTATATGGAGGAAAACTCAAATAACTTTATTAATAGGAGAAATAGAAGAGAGGATTACAACCCAACTGTCTAATCCAGCATCATCCTCCCAACATGAAAGCCCTCTTCACCTCATGAAAAGCAAGATCACCCAACAATACAATGTCACAAAGAGAAACCAACAAAACTTCCTTACAAATTACAAAATTCTAGCCTTTTAGATCTCTGTGATGAGGGATCCATATATAGATATTTGCAAGGGGGTGAGTTAGCTTTTGGGTTTTTGATTAGTGTCATTTCACTGATAGTTCTTGGTTCCACTTGGAGATTTCATGATCTCTTACTCATCCCTGGGTGAATTTAGAGTGGCATGTGTCATATGAGAAGTTTCTAGAAGATTCTCTGGGTTTCGACTTAGCAAACTGTCTCTACCATTTGTCTACTCTCGCCCATCGCACCCTATAGAAGGCCTTTTTAGTATGCATCGCACCCCCATGTGAAATACGTGAGATGCATCACACCTTGACCAAGTAGTCTGTATGGGTCAGTTTTGGTCAGTTCTGAGCAATTTTTCAGGTGGAACTTCTAGGAAATGATGTAATCAGTTGACCATGATCCTTTAGGGTATGAAACAACACTTTTAGGGGTTTAAGAGCCCTTATTTTATCGACATATGTGATTGGGGTTGTAGTGGCCAAATATGTCTATAACGTTTTCCCCCTAAAGCATGAGGTCATAAATCTTTTGATGTCGGGTGAAATGCTTTATCATGAGGATCTGAGGTTTTTCGAACTAGATGGTGGCCTGTAATAAGATACAATACAATACATTATCTTCATATTATTTTCATGATCTAGATGAGGTGGGCATTCCCATGCTCAGCTTTATAAATTCATTTTCTTGTACATAGGACAGACAATCGTTTGCTGTTGCAGACTGGTGATTCTTGTAGAGCCATCATCCCTTAGCTTGGATGATCATCTGTGCAGCTATGGAGTACATTTGATGTCTTTATTTTCCTTAATATATCGCAGCCCGGATGGACAAAACTAGATTCAGGGTCTTCAAACTCGTTCAATCTTCACTCGATGTACAAGTTGATCCATGTGAAAAGATGTTCTAAAGTTGAACATCGAAAAACATCACCTAATTACGAGCCAATGATGTAAGTTGTTAATAGGTGCGAGAGGAATCACCAATTATGATAATGACCCTTAAGGTACTATAGTATAGTTCACGTGGTGTGAATATATGAGTCAATGTCGAACACCACACAAAATCTTTCGGTCGAAGGCCATTGATGTAAAACTATAGCCGTAAGTGAGAAACTTGCCATTGAGGCATGCAAGCTTCAAACTACTGAAAGGGTTGTTCCTAAGTCAACTTATTGGATAATGAGTTGATGTCGACAAGAAGTGACCCGTTGTAGGAGGGCCTTGATGAATCCCATATTTACGACATGAAACGAAGAAAATGATTTTGTGGAGGTGAAAACGATCTGATGATACAAGGTTCAGGAATGACGGTCATGAAAAATGGAGAGTGAAGGTATTGCAGTGGATGAGGTGTTAGCTGGGTTGGTGAATTGTCTGAGCAACTTCTCTTGAATGTATCAGAAACACTAAAATGGATTGGTAGCATTAACCCCAAAAATGGATGGTACGGAGGACCAATGGTGATGTGATCGGTGAACAGAATAACCCAACCTGACTCAGTCATGGTGATGGAGTGAAAGTGTCATGTTCAAGAGTGACCTGTTACCAATGAAGTTCTTCAAGTTCTCTTCCCCTTTTCCCCAGTCATTGCTGACCAATACCTCTTTATTTTTGCCAAGCTTGAGGAGGATAACATATGATTGTTCTATAATTTTCCCTTCGGGCAAACCTGTCTTTATGTTTTAGCAAGCCTAGCGACAGTGAAACTCGCTCTTGTCCAGATGGACAAGTTTGTCGCTATTGTTTTAACAAGTTTAATGACAAAGATAACTCGATCCTTTTCATGTTTAGAGAGTTTGAAAAGGGAGAAAAATGAAACTCTAGCAGCTCTTTTTCGTGGCATAATCCCTTAAGTCTGAAAAATTATAAAATAATACAGAAGGCATGACTTTTCGATAGCTTTAACGAGCCGAAAAAGACAAGCACTCAATGTTTTTGTGGAATGATCCCTCAGGTCCAAAAATATTAAAATGTAGAGGAGGGATGGTGCTTCCCTTTATTTTAACGAGTGGGAAAGGCCAATAGCTCGACAATCTTTTCATATTTTACAAGTCTAAAAAGGGCTTAAAAGAGATTCATTTTTTAGGAACGAGTGATGTTTTCGGGTAGCAATTGGTTCCAGGTAAGTTTGGAACTTCTCAAACACAACAGTGTAAAAAAGGGTGGCTAATAGAATCACTCGTCGCAGCTATTCCTCAAAAGGTTAAACAATCAAGTGGAGGTGTATGATCGGCTAAAAGAGTGGAGGTGAAGGTAAGAACACGGCCAAGGCTCAAAAGGCTAATAGTAATGCAATCACAAAGGTTATTTACCGAAAGGCGGATTTATTTTTTAATGAGCTTGAACCTTGTGCCAACATGTGCTTAGTGCTAGGTTTTTTTTTTAACGAGCTTGAACGTTGTGGAAACATTGCTGACCTGGTTTGCATGCCCCCAGCATGATGAAAAGGAGAGTCTCTTGTAACCAGATGAAAATCACTGCATTGAAGCTCACTTGTCCCTCTTCAAAGAACAACTGTAGAGGTAAAGAAAAAGAACACCATCATAGCATAGAGATCTATAATACTATAACCAATGTAGAATTAGAAGTACATTAACCATACAATTGCATACACAAATACAAGATTCACAAGTACACAAGTATATGGAGGAAAACTCAAATAACTTTATTGATAGTAGAAGTAGAAGAGAGGATTACAACCTAGCTGTCTGATCCAGCATCATCCTCCCAGCATGAAAGCCATCTTCCCCTCATGAAAAGCAAGATCACCCAACAATATAATGTCTCAAAGAGAAACCAACAACACTTTCTTACAAATTACAAAATTCTAGCCTTTAGATCTCTGTGATGAGGGATCCATATATAGATATTTGTAGGGGGGTGAGTCAACTTCTGGGTTTTTGATTAGTGTCATTTCATCGATATTTCTTGGTTCCACTTGGAGATTTCATGATCTCTTACTCATCCCTGGGCAAATTCAGAGAGGCAAGTGTCATATGAGAAGTTTCTAGAAGATTCTTTGGGTTTCCACTTAGCAAACTGTCTCTCCATTTGTCTACTCTCACCCATCATACCCCATAGAAGGCCGTTTTAGTATGCATCGCACCCCCCATGTGTAATAGGTGAGATGCATCGCACCTTGACCAAGGAGTAGTCTGTATGGGTCAGTTTTGGCTAGTTCTGAGCAATTTTTCAGGTGGAACTTCTAGGAAATGATGTAATCAGTTGACCATGATCCTTTAGGGTATGAAACAACACTTTTAGGGGTCTAAGAGCCCTTGGTTTATTGACATATATGATTGGGGTTGCAGTGCCCAAATATGTCTATAACAGGTTCCCCCTAAAGCATGAGGTCGTAGTTCTTCTGATGTCGGGTGAAATGCTTTATCATGAGGATCCGAGGTTTTTCGAATTGGAAGGTGACCTGTAATAAGATACAATACAATACATTATCTTCATATTATTTTCATGATCTAGTTGAGGTGAGCATTCCCATGCTCAGCTTTATAAATTCATTTTCATGTACATAGGACAGACAATCGTCTGTTGTTGCAGACTGGTGATTCTTGTAGAGCCATCATCCATTAGGTTGGATGATCATCTGTGCAGCTATGGAGTGCATTTGATGTATTTATTTTCCTGAATATATCGTAGCCTAGAAGGACAAAACTAGATCTGGCATATTCAAACTCATTTAATCTTCACCCGATGTACAAATCGATCCATGTGAAAAGATGTTCTAAATTCGAACATGGAAAGACATTGCCTGATTACCAACGAATGATGTAAGCTATTAACAGGCACGAGAGGAATCACCAATAATGATAATTACCCTCAAGGTACTATAGTACAGTTCGCGTGGTGTGAATATATGAGTCGATGTCGAACACCACGCAAAATCTTTCGTTCGAAGGCCATTGATGTAAACTTATCGCCGGAAGTGAGAAACTTGCCATTGAGGCATGCAAGCTTCAAAGTACTGAAAGGGTTGTTCCTAAGTCAACTTCTTGGATAATGAGCTGATGTTGACAAGAAGTGACCCATCATAGGAGGGCCTTGATGAATCCCACATCTACAACATGAAACAAAGCAAATGATTTTGTGGAGGTGAAAACGATCTGATGATACAAGATTCAGGAATGGTAGTAATGAAAAATGGAGAGTGAAGCTATTGCAGTGGATGAGGCGTTAGCTGGGTTGGTGAATTCTCTAAGAAACTTTTCTTGTACATATCGGTGACGCTAAAATGGATTGGTAGCGTTAACCCCAAAAATGGATGGTACGGAGGACCAATGGTGATGTGACCGGTGAATGGAATAACCTAACCTGACTCAATCATGGTGATGGCGTGAAAGTGTCATGTTAAAGAGAGACCTGTTGCCAATGAAATTATTCAAGTTTTCTTCCCTTTTTCTTCAGTCATTTCTGACTAGTACCTCCTTATTTTTGTCAAGCTTGAGGAGGATAACATATGGTTGTTCTATAATTTTCCCTTTGGGCAAACCTGTCGCTATGTTTTAGTGAGCCTAGCGACAGTGAAACTCGCTCTTGTCTAGAAGGACAAGTTTGTCGCTATTGTTTTAACGAGTTTAATAGCAAAGATAAATTTGTCCTTTTCATGTTTACAGAGTTTGAAAAGGGACAAAAAGGAAACTCCAGTACTTTTCTTTTGTGACATAATCCCTTAAGTCTGAAAAATTATAAAATAATACGAAAGGGATGGCGTTTCGATAGTTTTAGCAAGCCAAGAAAGACAAGCGCTCCATATTTTTGTGGAATGATCCCTTAGGTCAAAAAAGATTAAAATGTAGAGGAGGGATGGCACTTCCCTTTACTTTAACAAGTTGGAAAGGCCAGTAGCTGAACAATATTTTCATATTTTACGAGTCTAAAAAGAGCTTAAAAGATACTTGTTTTTGAGGAACGAGTGATGTTTTCGGGTAGCAACTGGTTCTAGGTAAGTTTGGAACTTCTCAAACACGATAGTGTAAAAAAGGGTGGCTAAAAAAATCACTCATTGCAACTGTTCCTCAAAAGGGTAAACAATCAAGTGGAGGCATATGATCGGCTAAAAGAGTGGAGGTGACAGTAAGAACATGACCAAGGCTCAAAAGGCTGATAGCAATGCAATCACATAGGTTATTTACCAAAAGGCAGGTTTATTTTTTAATGAGCTTGAACCTTGTGCCAACATGTGCTTAGTGGCGGGTTTATTTTTTAATGAGCTTGAACCTTGTGCCAACATGTGCTTAGTGCTAGGTATATTTTTTAATGAGCTTGAACTTTGTGGAAACATTGCTCGTTGATAATAGTTAGAGATGCTCAATTTACCATTAACACTATATTATTTCGACGGTCACACAACTTGTTCAATTACTCCATCAAATTGATTAGAAATGTAAATACATGCTTGAAAAATGAGTTAAAAACTAACATCTTACTTGAATTACGCGAATAGTAACATAAAAGTAGGTTTACCTCTCATTTTTACCATTTCATTCAAATTTGGGATTATTGGAGCTCTGGAGGAATTTTCCCCCTCAACTTTCATCAGCTGATTTCAGGAGATTTGGTGGACTATTCCTCACGCCGTAAGGACTAGGTAGGAGTTAACCCTGAGCTCTTCAATTGAATTTCATATTTTTCTAATTTGGAGCAAGTTTTCCCTCTCTTTTGGGCCCTGGGGGTTTGAATATTTCGTTTTCTCCCCATCGCACCTAGTCTGCATCAAAAGGTGTGATGCATACTGAGCTAGCCATTGGCCAGTCAGTATGCATCTCACCCTGTACACAGGCAGGGTGCGATGGGCGCATAAGGGAAAGTTTGTGCAATTTTTTCTCATGAAATGTTTTCCTGTTTTTCTCAAATCAGGATCCTAATTTATCTTTTATTTGTGTTTCAGAGATTCATCGGATCAAGATGGTCATTACATGGTGTGAATGTGAGCATGAAGAAGAGGACATGATTGCCTTACATGATTTGGGTATGGTTACTGCATTACAAAATTGTGGCTTGCTCAAATTCTTTTGCATATCCAACATGAGGCAACAAATCAATTTGTTACAGTATCTTCTCAATGGATGGGATTTGATCAACCAGGTGTTCTAGATTAGAGGCAAATCCATTCCTTTGATAGTTGAGGATATCTACTTTTTAACTGGGTTATCAAGGAGTGGTGCCCCTTTCTCACTATCAGGATCTGTCTGTGGGGGTGAATCCGTGAGGCATTATATTCTACAGTTTTATAGAGATGGATCTCAACCGAGTAGGGTTCTAGTGCCAAAATATGTCTATAATAGTTGCCCCCTAAAGCATGAGGTTGTAAATCTTCTGATGTTGGGTGAAATGCTTTATCATGAGGATCCAAGGTTTTTCGAACTAGAAGGTAACCTGTAATAAGATACAATACAATACATTATCTTCATATTATTTTCATGATCTAGCTGAGGTGGGCATTCCCATCCTCAGCTTTATAAATTCATTCTCATGTACATAGGACAGACAATCATTTGTTGTTGCAGACTGGTGATTCTTGTAGAGCCATCATCCCTTAGCTTGGATGATCATCTGTGCAGCTAGGGAGTACATTTGATGTCTTTATTTTCCTAAATATATCACAACCCGGATGGATGAAACTAGATCTGGGGTCTTCAAACTCATTCAATATTCACCCGATGTACGATTCGATCCATGTGAAAACATGTTTTGAAGTCGAACATGGAAAGACATCGCCTAATTACCAGCTAATGATGTAAGCTATTAACAGGCGCGAGAGGAATCGCTGATAATGATAATGACCCCCAAGGTACTATAGTATAGTTCATGTGGTGTGAATATATGAGTCGATGTCGAACACCATGCAAAATATTTCAGTTGAAGGCCATTGATGTAAACCTATCGCCGGAAGTGAGAAAATTTCCATTGAGGCATGCAAGCTTCAAAGTACTGAAAGGGTTGTTCCTAAGTCAACTTCTTCGATAATGAGTTGATGTCAACAAGAAGTGAACCGTTGTAGGAGGGCCTTGATGAATCCCACGTCTATGAAACGAAACGAAGAAAATGATTTTGTGGAGGTGAAAATGATCTGATGATACAAGGTTTAGGAATGGCAGTCATGAAAAATGGGGAGTGAAGGTATTGCAGTGGATGAGGCATTAGCTGGGTTGGTGAATTCTCTGAGTGACTTCTCTTGAACATATTGGTGACACTAAAATGGATTGGTAGTGTTAACCCCAAAAATGGATGGTACGGAGTGTTGGAGAGGTAAATCCCCTCTACGGATAGAGGCGATCCCTACTAGCCCAAAGGGGGTCTAGCAACAATCAAACAATGCTACACTGCAGGTTCCTAGTTGTAATTAACAAGTGGGTAAGAGAAACCTACTTGGATTCCAACGCTATGTTTGTCGAAGAGATGATCCTCTCGCTCCTTCGCTCCAGCGGATCACAGTCCTCCACTATCCTCGCGGACGGACACCTGCACAAGCAAAGAGAGAACAAACACAAGCGTAAAATCTACTAAAACAACTATGTATCAGTCAGGAAGGATAGAATTTACATTAATCATTCATAGGACAAATGGAAATGGAACCATAAGAGTAGTCATCTATCTTTATTAATCAGAAAATAGAGTAAGGTACAACCGAAGTCCTGACGCTGAGTCCTTCTCTAGAGGGTCCAGCCAGCATGTCAGCCAAACATTCACCTTTGAAGCAAATCTTCCAAGTCAAAGAGGTCTCTCTCTCACATACAAGGCAACAAACTCATGACCTTCCTCAAGCTCAAAGCAATCTTCACACAACACACCAAATGCCTACAAAGAGCAGCACTAATGCACTAAGAATTCCTCAATCAAAGTCTATATGTTCCAAAACTAGCTGCTCATGGGCAATGGAGGAGGCTTATAAAGGAGATGGAGTCTCCATGATTAGGTAAAGGATGAGCTTTCCCCCAAGATAAGTGGATGGTCAATCGAACAGACATGCCAGAGAAAGGATGGCAACCTCAACAATGCTAACAACCAAGTCTGGAGGGATCTGGAAGGCTGGTTGTTAGAACAAATTCGCCCAAACAGGATCAGCGCGAGTGAGACACTGAGCTGGCGCGCTGACATCGCAGATCAGCTATAGAGGAGGTCAGGTCAGCGCTCAACAAGGCAAACGGAGGGTGCGCTGTCCGTAAAATGGGACCAGCGCGGAAAACACGTGTGCTTCCACGCTGGCAGCGCATCAGTAACACTAACCTCCGCCTGTCAGCACGGTTATTTAATAAACAAACGTGATGATACATTTAACTTAGGCAAAGAGGGTTTTTTAGCCATTTTGAGGAGCATGAACATAGGTGAATGTGGTTTCACAACACAGTAGGGAGACTGGCATGATGGCAATGACATTTTACTGTGTAACACTCACCAAATGACCAAGAAAACACATAATATAGACATATAACCTACTCTCCTGACCTTCAGGGGTCGAATCCATGAGAAGAGGGGTTGTTTCAACCATTTCCAAACAGAGAACTGGAATATAGGCAGTCAAACAACTTGCCTCTAAAAAAGGGGAAACTGATTCATTTACCTCAAAACCACCTCTAACTAATGAATCTACCCTATAACACTATTTTACCATTAAATTTACATGCCATGTCATCAATTACATCAGTGCAATCATCCATGAGGAGAGAGAAAACAAATTTACAGTCAAAACAGGTGAAATTTTGATTTTCTGGGCAAACTAGTCAAAAGCGCAGTGCCACTGGTCAAAAGCGCAGAGCCACTTTCCACCTACTTTTGGAGGCCTTCCCCTTAGCCAAATTGATCCCCTGATAGCTCATTGGTAAGGTATTCAAGTCTAGTTTCTGGAACACCTAGAAGTTTTGAATTTAGAGGTCCTTTGCCCCCTCAAAACTTGAATCTCGCAAGACTGCTTGTGTGTGTCCAAAAAGAGGCAAAGACGTCATTTTTTGGTAGTTTTTGGACCTTTTGGTGACATAGATTTGCTCCAAAACTTATGAAATTTTTCAGGGTGCATGGACTCATCATATTGAATCAAATTATGCAACCCTTTTCTCCATTTGATGCTCCAAGAAAAATTGCAGCACCACCTATGGGAAATTTCCTGCGTTAAAAATTTCAAAATTGCAAAAATGCAAAAACTTTCCAAAATTTTCCCAAATTTGGCATGGGACACCACCATTAGCTGCTTTGATGAGATAGGGAGGCTTTAGCCAATATTTACAACCTATATTTCTCTTTCTTGCCCTCTAAGGCTCTCCTCAACCTAGCTTTTAGCTTCCTAATCCTCATATTGCAGATTTTGTTGCAAGTCATGTGATGGTAGGCCATGTGTCGGAGCATTTTCTTATCCCGGTTGGCCTTCTCAATTAGTCTTTCAAGATGTTTGTTGAGCCTATCATGCCAATTTTCCCGATCTTGCTCAATGGGAGCCAAAGTGACATGATCCTCTTTATCACTTTGCTTCTTCAATTTTAGAATTTCAAGCTCCATGAGGCCCTGTTTATCATTCAACTGTTTGTTCTCCTATTCTAAATATGTGATGATATATTTATCTCTTGCTATTTTTTCCATTATCCTTTGAATATGTGCATCCTTTTACCTCATAAGCATGTTTTCCTTTTCCCTCATAAGCATGTTTTGAGCTAAAGTTTCATTTTCATTTTCTAAATCAATGATCTCTACTCCATGATGGGTATGGTGCTATGGGTAATGGTTTGGAGGAATGGGTGTAAATGAAAGTGTGGGCAAAAATGTATGAGTGAGGAGATTGATAGGATAGGATAGAAATAGTGGGGATGAGGGTTTTAGCTTATGAAATGAGTGGTAGGAAAACTAGGTTTTACCATAGAAATTAGGGTTTTAATTTCAAAGATGAAAAACCAAGAAAATCTTGACATGAACACCCTAAACAACAAGAGACATGATGATACTTACTTGTCAAAAGGGAAAATTGAAGGAAATTTGATGAATTTTGGTGGAGTGAAGTGCTTTTAGGCATTGTTGGCCAAAGCGCAACACCACCTAAAGGAGCACAATTTTGACCGAGAAGCGCAGCGCCCGTGTAATTTAACACTGGGCAAAAACTCCAAGAGCGTAGCACCAGCCTAGGAGCGCAGCGCCACCTTCCAGAAGCACAGCGCCTTTTGCAGACAACTTTTTGAGGCCTTCCCGGTGTCCAAATTGGGCATGAGATAGCTCGTTGGAAATATTGTCGAGTCTACTTTCCAGAACATCTTGAATGTTTCAATTTGGAGTTCACTTTCCTTGCCAAAAGTCCAATCTCCCAAGACTGGTCAAATGTGTAGAATGAGGCTGCCAAAATGCATAGTGTTGTTGCAGTCAATGTTTGAAGGTATTCCTCAACTCCAAATTGATCTCATGATAGCTCAATGGAAAGATCGTTGTGTCTATGTATCAATTAACTCATCAAGCAAGTCATTTGGTAATCCCATCTAGGATAAAAATTGATTTTACCAAGGTCACTCCAGAGGTGCATTAACCCTCCTAAGGAAAATGATGTTTTCGACATATCTCCCAAACCATGAAATCTGTGTGAAAAATGAAAGAGGTTTTTCTTCTTGTGTCAATGGTGGACAAAAACCTCTCTTACTTTTTGTCAAATACATCTTTCACTGCTCAGAAACATAGTTTGAAGAAAAATTGTCCCTTATGTGTGGTAAATGGCTTGTTCCTTGGAATGACTTCTCGACAAATGATGGAGACCTAATGTTTGATGATATGAAATGGCCTCATACCTTCTGATATCCCTTATGCCCCCTCTGCTTAGATATCTCTGATCCCATAACCAACCCTAGCTCAATGGGAAAGGAATTTAGGGTTTTAGTGCTTGTTTCTCTTTTGCTTTTGCAGGTGAATTGGTGCTCATGATGACTTGATTTTTGTAGTGGTAGGTGCTTGGAAACATCAATAGATGCTTAGGAGTAGTAGTCATTATTGGCCTCCTCATGTCCTTGCTGATCATTATTGGCATGTAATCATCAAATTTTGACCATGGTGGGACCCTAAAACCAAATGAGACCAAACCCTAAGACCTAATGAAATGAATTGCAAAGGGAACATCAGCCATGACTGAAATATGAAAGAGGATCAGCGAGTACAAATCATGAGGGAAAAATTTGAAGAAAACCCTACCATCAATGAATCTGTAACCTAATGGAATGCAAACTCATTAGTATGGGACTCATACTATGAAATGCAAAAGAGCAAATTTTGATCATTGATGGCAGTGTGAAAAACGAACACTAACATTGGCTCCAACGGGGATGGTAGCTCCTTGGAGGTGCCAAGAACACCGTAGATGCCAAGAACACCATAGACCTAGTAGCCTTATCCATTGGGCATGGATTCAAAAACTCAACTAAAATGCATGACTGAAAACTAATGACTTGACGACACAAACTGACTTTTACTCAACTAAAAACTGACTCGATACTAAAACACAAGTGACAAACTAGAAAAGATACTCAAAATGGAGCTTATTCGATAAAACCTACTCTAACTGTTCCATTCATCACCTAATCAAGTGAAATTAAACAACTAACGAAACCAAGTAAGCATTTTGGCTGCTATTTGAATTCTCCACAAGTGCTTTCTTATGAAGAACAAGAGAGAACAACTGAAAGGCAACTCCCATGAAAACTTGTAAACAGATCCGTTGAATAATATGGATTCACTATCTGACTCCAAAAATACTGCATAAGGATCTTGAAATTCATGTACACTAGGACTTAGCTCATCCAATGGATTACTTTGCTTCTCCTCATACCAAGAATGTAGAATTTCATCTAAGCTTTGTGACGAGACTCCTGCTGAAAATGACAAAGAAACCGACTGCCAGATCAAGTATGTATCAATACTTTTTTCAAGCTCACAGTTAGCTAATGGAGAAGGACTTTGACTGCAGATATTATCCAACACATTAGCTATTGGATCATCAAAAACTTGAAAGGACTCTTGCAACCCACTTTCTATTGGTTCCAATGAGATTGCATGATTTTCTACAGGCTGCTCGTTTGAAGATATACTATGTGAAATTCCCTTCAAAAACTGAAATGATTCAAAACAGAATGGTACGGAATCATCTTACATCATTTGATCATATGTTCCAACTTCCAAGTCTTCATTTGCAACTTGACATTCAATGTCATTCGGTGGCTGCAAATCTAGATATGAGAAGTCTTGAACAAGGATTTCATTGCCCTCTAGATGGTCCAAATCAAAACTTATCGACGGTTGATTTCTGATTGCACGAAAGTTTTCTCTAATGAACTGAAATGAAGTAAAACAAAAAGGAAAATATCCTTCACTTACTTCAAAATTTTCTGCACTTTCCTCCTCACTTCCATGGCTGATATGTAATAGCTAATCACTGTATTCGAGATGTTGAAAGTGAACTTCCTCCTTCCACAAACTAGTTGTTGATTTGTATTCAAGACTAGCTTCTGTTTGAAGAACATCATCATCATCATACTGATCAAACTTAGACAAATAATAATATAAAAGACATCATCAAGCATACATGTCATATCAACAGATCTCTCTTCTCCAAGATGATCTATAAAACAATAATTATCAGATCTATGACAACTGGGATAAGAAAGAAAATGTTTTGGGTCAGCCACTTGTTCTTCTTCAATCAGTGAGCCGTGGTCTTGAATATCATATTCATTCCTTGTGGTGATCTTTTGCATCATCTCTTCCACAGCATTTACCAAAATGTCGAGCTTTACCTCTAAAGATGTCAATTCCTCTGGATCAATGTTCTTCATCTCTTCTTCCTTCAACTTTTCCCTTCTGATCAGCAAATTAGCCTCTACATCTACTACATTGTTTTGCATCTCTTCAAGTGTTTCAAGGTTCCTTTCTCTCAACTGAAACTCCATTTCTGAATCAAAGGCATCTGGGTAGTGTAAGAGAGCGGATCCAGGAGGAGGTATTATATTAACCGACATTGAGAAATAGACTTGGTTAAACCTGGCAAAAAATTGTTGTAATGTCTCCCCTAGCTATCTTTTCAGCTGGTTATACTCTTCTAGAATCAAGAAAGTGTTATGTCTGACCACCCACTTGTTGAGGAAAACTTTGACGAACTTCTAGAAATCTGAGATGCTTGCATCAGGCAAGGTTTTGAACCAACTCTTGACTTTGCCTTGCAAATAAAGAGAAAAAAACCTAACACTGACATCCTCTTCATCAATTTCAATAAGGTCAAGAAAAGACTCAAAATTCAGTACATGTCTCTCAACAATGATGTTGTCACATTCACCATCAAATCTTGGTAGATATAGGTAATGATTATTACGGAATGCATGGGATATAGGAGGTAAAAGTAGAGGCTTGTATCTATTTGGAATTTTACAAGGTATAAGGTTATATAGAAAAACTGCAGAATCAGTCTTGGTCTCTTTTGGCTCATCAGTTTGAAGACGGTCATCATAAGATTCGGAAGAAGGGTCTTGATCAAGACCAAAGGCATGTGAATATTTCGTATTCGCAATCCCCAAAGGGAAAGAATCAAATGCAGGTCTAGGATCTTTTCTCAAATATAGTATACTTTGTAAAGCCTTCTTGACATTCTCGAGAAAAGAGAAGAAATAATTTATTACAAATAAAATAATGTCTTGGATGAAATTCCAACTTGAATACCTGATCTTTCCATATTATCCTTTCGTTTTTTTGTTGGTCAGGTTCATCCTCCAGTGGAGTCCTTGGATCTAATCTCAAAACTGACTTAGAGTCGCCAGGTGAATGATTCCAACCTTCCAATGTTTGATCATTTTCCACCAACAACAATCATATGTAAAATTGATACACTTTGCTGAGGAACATAAAACTACGTTCCCCAGTATGTTCGCCACTATGTTATAGCCTAGATTGACCTCAGGCTGAAGGGAGGCAATTCTAGGGTAACCACAAACCAAGCTTAACCTGGTAGCTAGCCCTACCAGGCCGGGAGAGGGCTCTCTCCTTATGAATCTTAGTCAAGATAACTCGATCAGGAACAAGATTTTATGCTAGGTATAGTAGCTCAGGGGATTTTGATTGAATTTGTTGGTTTTTTTGTTGGATCAGATGGAGTTAGGCAATTTGGGTTTGGGAAATTAGGTCAGAATACAGAGTGTTCTATGGGGCAAGGTAGGTATAGTATTTTACACCTTAAATCTTGATGGGGTGAAAGGCCAGACTGGTGAGGAGCTAAGAAGGGCTTGAGCAAGTCAAGAATCCTTCCTAAACAAATGAAAACATAAACTACTGGTGTATTCCCAAGGCAGAGCATTAAAACCTAATGTATTCCACCTATCTGATTTGAAAACAACCAATCAAAAGAGATTACATGAAATAGGCATACATAAATAACATGAGAACACGTTAACAGAAGAAGAAACACATGCTAAAGGCCATACCACAAGGATCCCATAAAAATAGTTGCAACTTTATTAGTTTCCTGCCAAAACTGCTACAAAATGATATGTGTTCAGTACATGAGCATCCAACTAAATCCAACCTCACCAAATGACAAATAAAACACATAATATAGACATATAAACTACTCATCCTGACCTTCAGAGGTCGAATCCATGAGAAAAGGGGTTGTTTGAGCCATTTCCAAACAGAGAACTGGAATATAGGTAGTCAAACAACTTGCCTCTAAAAAAGGGGAAACTAATTCATTGACCTCAAAACTACCTCTAACTAATGAATCTACCCTATAACACTATTTTACCATTACATTTACATTCCATGTCATCAATTACATCAGTGAAATCATCCATGAGGAGAGAGAAAACAAATTTACAGTCAAAACAGGAGAAATTTTAATTTTCTAGGCAAACTGATCAAAAGTGCAGCGCCACTTTCCACCTACTTTTGGAGGCCTTCCCCTTAGCCAAATTGATCCCATTATAGCTCACTGGAAAGGTCTGCAAGTATAGCTTCTGGAAGGCCTAGAATTTTGTAATTTAGAGGTCATTTTCCACCTCAAAACGGGAATCTCCCAAGACTACTTCTGTGTGTCCAAAAAGAGGTAGAGAGGTCATTGTTTGGTAGTTTTTGGACCTTTTGGTGACCTAGATTTGCTCGAAAACTTCTGAAAATTTCCAAGGTGCATGTCCTCATCATCCTGAATCAAAATATGCAACCATTTTCTCCATTTAATGCTCCAATAAAAAGCATAGTGCCAGTGGTGCTGCGCTTCTAGGCAAATTTCCTGTGTTAAAAATTTCAAAATTGCAAAAATGCAAAAAATTTCCAAAATTTGCCCAAATTTGGCATGGGACACTACCATTAGATGCTTTGATGAGCTAGGGAGGCTTTAGCCAATATTTCCAACCTATCTTTCTCTTTCTTGCCCTCTAAGGCTCTCCTCAACCTAGCTTTTAACTTCCTAAATCCTCATATTGCAGATTTTGTTGCGGGTCATGTGATGGTAGGCCATGTGTCGAAGCATTTTCTTATCCTGGTTGGCCTTCTCAATTAGTATTTCAAGATGTATGTTGACCCTCTCAAGCCAAGTTTCCCGATCTTGTTCAATTTCTTGCTCAATGGGAGCCAAAGTGACATGAGCCTCTTTGTCACTTTGCTTCTTCAATTTCAAAATTTCAAGCTCCATGAGGCCCTGTTTATTGTTCAAATCCTGTTCTAAATATGTGATGATATATTTAGCTCTTACCAGTTTGTCCATTAACCTTTGAATATGTCCATCCTTTCCCTCATAAGCATGTTTTGAGCTGAAGTTTCATTTCGATTTTCTAAATGAATGATCTCTACTCCATGATGGGTATGGTGCTTTGGGTAATGGTTTAGAGGAATGGGTGTAAATGAAAGTGTGGGAAAAAATGTATGAGTGAGGGGGTTGATAGGATAGGATAGCAATAATGGGGATGAGAGTTTTAGCTTATGAAATGAGTGGTAAGAAAATGAGGGTTTACCATAGAAATTAGGGTTTTAATTTCAAAGATGAAAAACCAAGAAAATCTTGACATGAACACCCTAAACAACAAGAGACATGATGATACTTACATGTAAAAAGGGAAAATTGATGGAATTTTAATCAATTTTGGTGGAGACAAGTGTATTTTGGCTTTGTTGGTCAAAGCGCAGTGCCCGTGTAATTTAACACTGGGTAGAAACTCCAGGAGTGCAGCGCTAGGCTATGAGAACAGTGCCACATTCCAGAATCACAATGCCTTTTTTAGGAAACATTTGGAGGCCTTCACGGTGTCCAAATTGGGTATGGGATAGCTCATTGGAAATCTTGTCAAGTCGACTTTCCAGAACATTTGAATTTCTCAATTTGGAGTTAATTTTCCCTATCAAAAGTCTAATATCCCAAGACTGGTCAAAATGTGCAGAATGAGACTCTCGAAATGCATAGTGTTGTTGTAGTCAACTTTTGAAGGTCTTCCTCAACTCCAAATTGAGCTCATGATAGCTCATTGGAAATATCTTTGGGTCTACGTATCAGTTGGATTATCAATTAAGTCATTTGGTCATTCCATCTAGGAGAACAATTTATTTTACCAAGGTCACTCCATAGTTGCATTAACCCTCCTGAGCCAAATGATGTTTTCGACATTTCTCCCAAACCATTAAACCTATGTAAAAACTGAAAGACATTTTTTGTCTTGGGTCAATGTTGGAAAAATAGCTCTCTCACTTTTGTCAAATTAATCTTTTCTTGCTCAAAAACATAGTTTGAAGAAAAATCGTCCCTTATGTGTGGTGAATGGTTTGTTCCTTGGAATGACTTCTCGACAAATGATGGAGACCTGGTGTTTGATGATATGAAATGGCCTCATACCTTCTGATATCCCTTATGCCCCCTCTGCTCAGATATCTCTAATCCCATAGCCAACCCTAGCTCAGTGGGAAAGGAATTTAGGGTTTTAGTGCTTGTTTCTCTTTTACTTTTGCAAGTGAATTGGTGCTCATGATGACTTGATTTTTGTAGTGGCAAGTGCTTGGAAACATCATTAGATGCTTAGGAGCAGCAGTCATTATTGGCCTCCTCATGTCCTTGTTGATCATTATTGGCATTTAATCATCAAAATTTGACCATGGTGGGACCCTAAAACCTAATGAAACCAAACCCTAAGACCTAATGAAATGAATTCAAAGGGAACATGAGCCATGATTGAAATATATGAAAGAGGATCAACAAGTATAGATCACGAGGGAAAAATTTGAATAAAACCCTACCATCAATGAATCCATGACCTAATGGAATGCAAACTCATCACTATGGGACTCCTACTATGAAATGCAAAAGAGAATATTTTGATCACTGATGGCAATGTGAAACACTGACACTAAAATTGGCTCTAATGGGGATGGTAGCTCCTTGGAGGTGCCAAGAACACCGTAGAACTAGTAGCCTTATCCATTGGGCATGGAGTCAAAAACTCAAACTGAAATGCATGACTGAAAAATGACGACTTGACGACACAAACTGACTTTTACTCAACTAAAAACTGACTCGATACTAAAATGCAAGTGACAAACTAGAAAAGATACTCAAAATGGAGCTTATTCAATAAAACCTACTCTAACTGTTCCATTCATCACCTGATCAAGTGAAATTAAACAACTAATGAAACCAAGTAAGCATTTTGGCTGCTATTTGAATTCTCCACAAGTGCTTTCTTATGAAGAACAAGAGAGAACAACTGAAAGGAAAATCCCATGAAAACTTGTAAACAGATCCGTTGAATAATGTGGATTCACTATCTGACTCCAAAAATACTGCATAAGGATCTTGAAATTCATGTACACTGGGACTTAGCTCATCCAATGGATTACTTTGCTTCTCCTCATACCAAGAATGTAGAATTTCATCTAAGCTTTGTGACGAGACTCCTGCTGAAAATGACAAAGAAACCGACTGCCAGATCAAGTATGTATCAATACTTTTTTCAAGCTCACAGTTAGCTAATGGAGAAGGACTTTGACTGTAGATATTATCCAACACATTAGCTATTGGATCATGAAAAACTTGAAAGGACTCTTGCAACCCACTTTCTATTGGTTCCAATGAGATTGCATGATTTTCTACAGGCTGCTCGTTTGAAGATATACTATGCGAAATTCCCTTCAAAAACTGAAATGATTCAAAACAGAATGGTACGGAATCATCTTGCATCATTTGATCATATGTTCCAACTTCCAAGTCTTCATTTGCAACTGGAAAAGATGCTCAAAATGGAGCTTATTCAATAAAACCTACTCTAACTGTTCCATTCATCACTTGATCAAGTGAAATGAAACAACCAATGAAACCAAGTAAGCATTTTGACTGCTATTTGAATTCTCTGCAAGTGCTTTCTTATGAACAACAAGAGAGAACTACTGAAAGGAAACTCCCATGAAATCTTGTAAAGAGATCTGTTGCATAATATGGATTCTTTATCTCAATCCAAAAATATTGCATAAGGATATTGAAATTCATGTACACTGGGACTTAGCTCATCCAATGGATTACTTTGCTTCTCCTCATACCATGAATGTAGAATTTCATCTAAGATTTGTGATGAGACTCCTGCTAAAAATGACAAAGAAACCGAATGCCGGATCAATATTGTATCAATACGTTTTTCAAGCTCATAGTTAGCTAATGGAGAAGGACTTTGACTGCAAATATCATCCAACACATTAGCTATTGGATCATGAAAAACTTGAAAGGACTCTTCCAACCCACTTTCTATTGGTTCCAATGAGATTGCATGATTTTATACAAGCTGCTCATTTGAAGATATACTATGCGAAATTCCTTTCAAAAAGTGAAATGATTCAAAACAGAATGGGATGGAATCATCTTGCATCATTTGATCATATGCTCTAGCTTCCAAGTCTTCACTTGCAACTTGACATTCAATGGCATTCGGTGGCTACAAATCTAGATATGAGAAATCTTGAACAAGGATTTCATTGCCCTCTAGATGGTCCAGATCAAAACTTATCGACGGTTGATTTCTAATTGCACGAAAGTTGTCTCTGATGAACTAAAACGAAGTAAAACAAAAAGGCAAAGATCCTTCACTTACTTCAAAATTTTCTGCACCTTCCTCCTCACTTCCATGGCTGATATGTAACAGTTGATCACTGTATTCGAGATACTAAAATTGAACTTCCTCCTTCCACAAACCAGTTGTTGATTTGTCTTCAAGACTAGCTTCTGTTTGGAGAACATCATCATCATCATATTGATCAAACTTAGGCAAATCATCAGTATGAAAGGCATCATCAAGCATATATGTCATATCAACAGATCTCTCTTCTCCAAGATGATCTATAAAACAATCATTATCAGATCTATGACAACTGGGATAGGAAAGAAAGTGTTTTGGGTCAACCACTTGTTCTTCTTCAATCAGCGAGCCGTGGTCTTGAATATTATATTCATTCCTTGTGGTGATATTTTGCATCTTCTCTTCCACTACACTCAAAAAAATGTCGAGCTTTACGTCTAAAGATGTCGATTCCTCTGGATCTATGTTCTTCATCTCTTCTTCCTTCGACTTTTCCCTTATGATCAGCAAATTAGCCTCTACATCTAATGCATTGTTTTGCATCTCTTCAAGTGTTGCAAGGTACCTTTCTCTTAGCTGAAACTCCATTTCCGGATCAAAGGCATCTGGGTAGTGTAAGAGAGCTGATCCAGGAGGAGGTCTTATATTAACCGGCATCGAAAAATAGACTTGGTTAAACCTGGAAGAAAACTGTTGTACTATCTCCCCTGGTTGTCTTTTCAACTGGTTATACTCTTCTAGAATCAAGAAAGGGTTATGTCTGACCACCCACTTGTTGAGGAAAACTTTGACGAATTGCTAGAAATCTCAGATGCTTGCATTAGGCAGGGTTTTTGACCAACTCTTGAATTTTCCTTGCAAAGAAAGAGAAAAAATACTAACACTGACATCCTCTTCATCAATTTCAAAAAGGTCAAGAAAAGACTCAAAGTTCAATACATGTCTCTCAGCAGTGATGTTGTCACATTCACCATCAAATCATGGTAGATATAGGTAATGATTATTAGGGAAAGCATAGGATATAGGAGGTAAAATAAAAGGCTTGTATCTATTCGGAATTTTACAAGGTATAGGGGTATATACAAAA
>APFE030816861.1:0-32093 GCA_000404065.3 Pinus taeda | reverse complement strand
CTCTATCTTTTTGTATAGCTCACTTGGTTCAAAGCTAATTTAAGAGAGTAGAGGTCTTGGGTTCAAATCTCATTTTTGTTGAAAAAGGAGCGTTTTTTTTCATTTCTGCACATTCCCGCACTTTGCCGGCGCCTTCATCAACTTTTTTTAAAAAGGTCATAACTTCTTCATCCGGAAGCCGTTTTCAGAACCATTTTTTTTTTAACCAGCCTAATTTTTCGAGCTCTTTCCATTGGAACGCTTAGTTTCAGGATATCTAGCTTTAGTTTCTATCAAAATGGAAAGTTCATGCCAAGTTATCCTTGACAGCACCAACTACTTCCAATGGTGGTCCTACATTGTGGATTTACTTAGAAGTAGAGGTCTTTACCGAATCGGCACAGGCCAAGAAACCAAGCCAAAAGATGAAGAGAAAGTAGCCAAATTGGAAAATAGGCAATATCAAGCACGTGGGTTGATAGGGATGTCTATCTCTCCCGATCTTAGATTCCATATTGCTGAACTTGATACTCCTGAAAAGCAATGGAGCAACCTTACTAAAGTTTTTGGAATAAAAATGAACTTAGAGCCCATCAGCTTGAAAATGAAGTTGCTTACATTAAAACCCCGTGAATTTTATTTCATTGATAGATTTTTTGTCCAGTTCAAGAACCATTAGACTTCTTTTGGAAGGTGTTAAAGTTAAGAAACAAGACAGTGCCCTTATCTATTGCATTATTTCTAAGTTGGGACCAACCTACTCTGTGTTTGTTTCCACCTTCCATTCTACAAGAGAAGCCTTCATTTCTCAAGGATATGACTACAAGCCCCCTTCCTGTGATGCTTTTTGTGATTCTTTAATAAGAGAACAAGAACAACTCTTACACCTTGGTCTTCTTAATCTTGGAAAATCTTCTAAGAAAGCGTTAATCGCCCAGCAACAACCAAACTCAAAGAATCCTAAGAAGTCATATCCTAAAAAGAATGGTCCTAAACAAAACAAGGGTCCTAAGCAATTTCAGCCTCAAAATGAGAAATCATTTCACCAGAATGATAAGGCAAATAAAAACAAAGGCAAGAAGACTGATAGACATTGCAACTTTTGTAATCGAGATGGCCACTTTAGAATCCAAATGCTTTAAGAAGATGGAAGCCTTGGAAGTAGCAATGAAGAAGCATAACATCCATTTGGAGCACGCTTCAACTTCAACTTCATCTTCAGGAATGGCACTTTCTGCATGTGGTTGTCAAGCATCTCGGTCTGGCTATGCACTAAATGTATCTTCTTCCTCTCATTCTCATGAGTGGCTCATTGATTCTGGAGCTTCTTATCACATGGCCAAAAACAAAGCCATGTTTTCTTCTTTAAATGATTGTACACCAAAAATATATATGTTGGTGATGATAGATCTCTTAGCGTTGTAGGGACTGGAACTGTTCATATAGACAATGGTCAATTTAATGATGTATTATGTGTTCCAACCTTATCCTCCAACCTTCTATCTGTTTATCAGATAACTCATTCAGGTGAAGGTAAGTCTGGGAGGAGGAGTCTCCATTAACAAACAAGTAGTTGGGTAGATAAATAGGTCAATGAATTCAAAATATGTATAGGGAGAACAATGAACTCTATGAAAAACTGAAGTCCAGAAGATTACAGATCTCCTCTCTCCTCTTGAATCAAGTTTCATGAGAGGGATTTTGAAACTATCAGGGTGATAGTAGAGCAACAGATGGTAAATGTAGGAGGTGTACTTGAAAACTCTTTGAATTTCTCATGTATTTTGTTGGATATGAACGTGGAATAGTCATACATGACAGTAGGGGGCTGCCCTGGGGTAAATATTGCTAATAGCTGGAACACTGTCTCATCTATAAACTCTCCTGTCTTGCACCCTAAGATGTAGGAAATCGTATCCACCATGAGCTTGCCTATTTCATTAAATGAAACCTGATGATACGGTGGAGGATGATCACTCTGATATTTTGGTATCATGAACAACTGATTAACTCTTAATATCTCTGCCTTAGAAAGCCCTAGACTGCCATCAATCAGATGTTTCAGGGTGAGAGGAACCAAGGACTGGGGAGGCTCATAGTTTAGCATTTGATTGATGGATTGAGGAGTGATATAAAACAATACCGACCCATTTGGGCTGAGGATTGCTCTCAGAGTGGGTTCATAGCGTGAATGACAGAGATGGATAAAATCAGGTAGCACATTTACTTGTGGGAGGTAGTAGATAGGCATACTAGATTGCCAAATTCCCAGGAGATCAGTATTATTTTTATAACTTTTTTTGAATTGGCAGACAGTTTGAAGGTGAGAAATAAGGCCCCTCATGTCCTCAATCGCAAAGTCTCTATCTGCTAGAGGTATCCACTCTAAGTCCATGTGTGGTGCATTTAGAGGAGCAATGTTCAGGGCAACTGGGGCCTCCATATCTTGTATTGTTTTGATTGAGTGGAATAGAGGCAAAATAGGAACAGAAGGCAGAGATTGAGGCTCTGTGGACACTACGACGGGTACAACTACTAATTTTTTATTAAAATGGACCTCACAGTATAGAGTCCATGGTAGGCAGAAGAGTGGCAGCACTCCAGCTAGATGCTTTCATAGGAATGGGTCGAAATTAGAGGCTTAGTGGGCACTCGACACAATGCTGAGAGGATGGGGTCCGAATTTCGCCTAAGGGGCACAAGCTTGCAGACAGGAAAGGAAATTAAGGATTCCCTTTTAGGAAAAAAAAGGCTAGAACCAATGAAAAATAGGATACATGGGCAGCTTGACTTAATTACACAGAGATTTCAGTATTTCACGAGCGACCAAGAACGAACAGAGTGGAGGAATAACCATTTGACAGAAGGAATTAGCTCAGGCTGTAAGTTTGTAGGGAATGACCAGCTCAAACGATAGGTGCAGGGCAATGGGTGATTGGTGGGAGTAGTCTTAAAAGCCAAAACAAGTTCGTTTCAGAATTTTGAACAAAGAAGCATTAAAACAAGGTTTTGGGTGAAAAATCGGGTAAATACCTATTATGAGGACACCAAAGGCACTTGACAGGTAAAAATTGAGCTGCTGAGACGAACCACGGTGCCGAATTTACAAGTTGGCTAGCTGTTGAAGTCTCGGGAGTGTGAAATAATGGAAAACCACATGCACGTTGCTTTCACAGTGAAAAATAGACATGAACCAAAATAACCTTTTTCACGACTTTTAACTCAACTTTCCAGAATTTTGGCGCTTTTTTGGGGTTTTTGGTGTTTTCTCAGGATGACGTCATCATGACATATTTTTTGTTGGGTAGCGGGTACGGAAGATGAGATGGAAGTTGATGTGGATGATGACATGGCAGTGGACACCGTGGCAGTTTGATGATGTCAGCTGGTGACATGGCACAAGTACAGTACGGTGGCAGGTGATGTCAGCAAGGCGCGCGCAGGAAAGGGTGAGGTGAGGTGATGTGGTAGGGTGACGCAGCGCTGATATCACGCGGGGGGGAACAACGGTTTTGGATTGTATCGAACCGCCTTTGGTACGGAGGTGGTATTTGTCAAGGGCGACCCGATGCAATCTGATGCCGCCAGCTCTCCTGATGTACAACGATGAAACCGTCAGACATTGGGTGCTAACGAACCAACATAAAAGGGCGTCCGATATGTGTAATAGCCGTAGGATCTGGGGGAGGGGATTAGACGGTGGACGGGAGGAGAAGGTGCGCGGGGTTTAGTACAAGTGGACACATGTTAAATTTTAATTTTGGTGGCCGTGAGTGGGTTTAAACTTTAGTTTAAAGTTTAAAATAAAATCGGGTTTGGCTATTTATCAATCGGATATTGATAAACCCCAAATGGAGAGCGAGGGAGGGTTAATATGGTTATTTATTCAACCAAAGGTTAAATAAATCCCGAGTGAACGTGGAGGGGTTAACAATGGGTTCCAAGTGGACCCAATGTTTTCCGACTTTAATCTATTAGGCTATAATTACCCATAGGTGGGATATCTAGTATTTATTGGGGTTTTTATATAGCCTCTTTTCAGAGTAAGGGTAGGGAAACATGGTTTAGGGAGCTATACAATAGAATTAGATGTTAATATGGGTTCTCAGAAATGACAAGGGAAGTGTAGATGCTAAGTTTATGGATTAGAAACTTAAGCATAAGGAAATGAATGGATTCTAGAAAGATTAATTTTTACACAAGAAATGTGGCTTTTTTTCACTAAGCCAACTTAGCTGTCAACCTGGCTTTAGTAAAAAATGGAGTGAGGTTGGACTGCTTGGGGAGATTCCAAGGTCTTTAGGGGGATGTTAGTTAAATTATTTTTTGGGGGAATGAAAATTGAATTAGTCATGCTTCATTGTTGTACTGCCAATCAACTGCCAAGCTACCAACTTACACATGAGATGAGCCTTTTTTTTTATAAGCCAAATGGTAATAGCATCTTTACTTTTGCAACCTCACACTACTTACCCAGCTTAATAATCCTAACATTTTTTCTTCACTTGTATTGGGTGCATTTGAATTAGCAAACCCGGATTGTCCTCTTTCTTCTTTTGACTGCCCTCATATCTAAATCTACCCTTATCTCTTCCAAGGGCCCAGATTAAGCAGTTGGGCTCCTTTGATTCTCTTCCTATCTAAAATTTGCCAAGATTAAGCTGTTTGGACAGATTATTCATTCTTTATATTTTACAACGGGAAATTGAAACCTAGGGAGAGCAAGATTAAGCTGTCTAGACCTCCCTTTGACTGAGACTTGTACAAAAATGGAATAACTCTCCAAAATTGGAATGCAGCAGATGAACTTTGACTTGTATACTTTCATGGCTTCTTTCTTTGGTGTCTGTTTAGCAAATATGGAGCATTGCAGTATGCAAAGTATGAAATATTTGGCCTCTAAAAATGTCAATCATGAAATATGAGTAACCTGCTGCAGCAGGAGGCTAACAGTGGCTCCACTCGGGGATGGCTTCTCCTTGTGAAAATCCAAGAACAGCAGGTCAGACTGCCTTGATGTTTTATTGTTGTTCTATTATGTCTGCACCTTCCCTTTGATGGCTAATTTATTTATGAACATAACAGAAAACTTGAAGAGCTTAGGGCCTTCACTTCGAGCTTTAACTGTAGCAGGGTTGCTGTCCAAACAAAAAATTGAAAACCTACCTACCTACTATAATCAGTACTTCCCTTGCTGATTAGGTAAAATGAAGCAGCCAATGCAGCCATTTAAGCAATTGTAGAGAGAACTGAACTGGCTGACTGGTTGTTACAAAAGCTGAAAGCATTTTTTGGTCATGTGTCCCCACAACCAAAATCAGGATATAGAAATGCCATTGCTGGTGTGTCTGGTCCTGACAGAGAAAGTATGTTAAAGATTTTGAGTTGAGGAGAAGCTCCATGTAGTTTGCTATAGGATCAATAAATATATCATGTGGGATAGTTTCCTGTAGGCCTTCTTGATTTGATGGAACCACTGCATCCTCAATAACCAACCCTGTCATTATTCCTTCAGTTCTTTTCTTGAAGTCATAGTTATGCCAAATCTGTAAGTCGAACGGTAATCCCATTTTCTCATGACTTGGGGAAGGAAGATCTTGAAAAAAAAATTTAGGATCACTCAAATTATATGACTGGATTTGAGAGTGCAATAATTCAATTTCATTTCAATATCATTCAATCACCAAATCAAGAAAAAGATTATGCTGGATTCCTTCTGTTTTTAATAACATCAATCTTAGAAAGTCTTCATCAAGCTCAAACTCTGATAAACTTTCCCTGAATCCATCTAAAGCTTCATGAAATGAAAGATTTTCTACGGACCTGGTCATCTTGTTTGATTGTTAGCACTTTGGAAAATGGACTATTTAGGTTTTGGAATTGGTTCCTTCCTCTAGCGGAGTCTTGATTAAAAATTAAGTGGAGTCACCAGGTGGATGTCTTAACTTTGAAGAGCCTGACCTCTGTCCACCATCGAGGATCAGAAATAAACTTGAAAATTTCTAAATAAAGGAGCACTTTTCTCAGAAAACCTGTATACTGCTTCTTTTGGGAATATCTTGAAGATTTTTGGGCTAGGGAGGCCTATCGTTGTCCCAGTGGAGCTTTCCAACTTGATTTGTGTGATTATTTGAGGAAGTTCCCCAGTTGAGTCACCATTATGTTATCACTCAGGTTGTTCCTAAGCTCCTGAAGGGATACGGTCGAGGTAACCACAAAACAATCTTTGGATTGCAGGTTCTAGCCTACCTGCAATCAGAGAGGGCTCTCTCTTAATGATTAAGCTTTGTTGATGATGATTTTAGGCTAGTTATTGTGTTCAGTGGCTTTGTTTGTTTGGGTAAAAGGGATGCTTGAGTGGAGGGAAGATACTTTCAATAAAAGAGGCAAGGGATATCAAGATAAGTTTCAAACCATTGGGCATGGAGTCATGGAGTGCAACTGATGGTGCGTTTCTTTGTCGCAAGAGAAAGGAGGAGCAAGGTAGTTGTTCGTGAAACAATATCCAAGCTAAACGGAGATGGGTGAGGGCTAAGGAATGAGAGGCAACAAAGAATCTCTCAATCAGTTTTAGCAAAGGGAATATGAAAGAACCATATTTAAGAGTAGCTAAGAATTCTTAAATAATAGTCATTCATAGGTGAATTAGAGTAAATATGAGCCATGAGGAATTCATATTTATGACTAAATCAAGAGGAAAACATTAAGAAGGCACATAAACTGAGCGTAGAGTGCAGCAAAGAAAATTCTAAACCAGACTTTTCTTCCATGACTTGAGCATATATGAAATTGAAATTACGGAGACGATAAAAACTTATTGTTTCATAAACAACGCAAGAATTCCATATTTCACTCTTCGTAACCATTAGCAGTGCATCAAACAGTTCATTCTCCAAGCTTTCAGCAATCTTTGATTATAGAACTCATCTGGTACACAATACGAGTCTCTCTAGGAGCAACTCAACCAACATGACAAAAGCAACCAACCAACCCCCAATACTTTTGCCTCAGCTGTATATATAGGAGTTATTTACAAAATATGTCGTAGGGAAATATCTGGACTTAACTATGCCCATTTACTCTGACATAATCAATAACTATTATGAAGAAAAATTGCACAACGATAATCGAAAAGGTAAATGCGTTTAACTAGCTGTTGTAGGTGTCCTGATTGTCGTTGACTCCTAGACTGAGAAAGTCGGTTGATGACTGTTGTGCTGATGAGCTGTTCTGGGCGTGCTGTCACCTGCCTCCTGTTTAGCTGGTTTGAATTCTTTTTAGCGCTAATTTCATCTGTTGTTGGTTTTGAATTTCCTGTTAGTAGAGCTTGTATAATGAAGTTTCCTCATGCAGGCAAAAAATGAAGAGAATCAAAATTACTTTAAAATCTGAAGCAAGCTTTGCCACCATTCTTCTCGTGGTAACTGATGTTTTCTTAATTTGAACAATATTTCATCAGCTTCTGTATATGTGTAATAAGTCAGCCATACTGGAAAGAGATGTTTTATTTCATGTTCAATGTAAAATAGATCTTCCAGTTTATTATACAAAGTCTTCCCTGTGGGAGGGATTGCTTCTTTTGTGTTGCTTGATGAGGCAGTGATCTGATTTTGTACATAAGTATGTAGCCTGTATGCATACTGCTCTTGCTTTAACAACTTTCATGTGCTGGTGACCAGGCTCGGTAAACCTTTTCTCTCTAGATATGCCATTCTTTGTCTAAAGGCCTGTACTTCTGTTTGCATCTCTTGGCACTTTCTTTCTATGGTCTGGACAAAATTCCTCATGGTTAGAACCTTCTTGACTCTCACAATAGTCTCTGTTATGTTCTGAATGTTCAATGCTATCAATTGGTCACCAATATGAGTATTTAAAAAGTGAATCAATTTGTTAGCCAACTCAGGCTTGTCTGCTAATAATTCTCTGGCCTTTTGAGTCTCGTACTGAGCTATTGCCATCAAATCTATCTGGTCAAAAATGGTTTGAATCCCTGTCCATTGATCAACAAGAGCTTTGGCAATATTATCCCACAAAATTGTTTTGATTTGAGTCAGGGTTGTATGGAGAGTGAGGTCTTTCTCCAAGGCCTTTATCTTATTTTCAAGGGCCTTTATTTCCTTGGTTTTCTGAGCAACTGAAATCTTTGATTGATCATAGCTGACTTCAATCTTAGCTAGCTTTTCATTGGTTTCCTTCATTTCAGTCATATGTAATTCGAGGGCCTTAATCTCTTTCATCATGGCCTCCATGCCATGATTGGCCTCTTGCACTGGTGTTGCTGTGGTTGCTGATGTGGTTGCTGCTGTGCTTGAAA
The DNA here is from genome assembly GCA_000404065.3 of Pinus taeda. Lineage (NCBI taxonomy): Eukaryota > Viridiplantae > Streptophyta > Pinopsida > Pinales > Pinaceae > Pinus > Pinus taeda. The sequence continues at coordinate 23,800 of APFE030816861.1, read as the reverse complement.
CATCTGTTGCTGAAGTTGAAGCTAGTGGAGGTGTTGTTGTAGTAACTACTGGAGGAGGAACCGAGATTGTTGGAACCAATAGAGGAGGTCGTGAGGCCAACTCAGACTGCTTTCCTTGTAAAGCTTCTTCCAGTGCTTTCTCCGTGTCCAGTATTCTCTGATTCGTTTTCATAAGCAGAGTGTACACATCCTCCATTTCTTTTTGTTGTGCTACTTCTGTAGTCTAAGGATGTAGCGTTGGAAACAATTTCATTTGTTTTCTGAGGGTTGCTATATCCTCCTCTTTCTTCCTGTTCAAGGCTTGTGTTCCCTTGGGGTCTTTGGGATCATGTCCCATCTCTATTATGATTTCCTCCATGGATTTTATCCTGTTATCTTTGGCCAATGATGAGGCCTTTTCTAACTCTAGCTGGGCAGAGGTATTGTACAAGGAGTTCTGCAATCTATGAGCCAGTAGAGCCTTATCTGCTAGAGCTGAGCACACCATTTCTCTTGTCTGCATATGCAGCTCAATCTGATCTATTGGGTGTATCTCCTTGGGAAGGACTTCCAAATTAGTTCTTATGTAGTCTCCAGCTAATTGTGGTTGATGCACGGTTGGTCTGAAGTGACTTAAAGTCATTTTTCCTGCTTCTATGTCATAGGCTGCCATCAGCCTCTGTTGATTTGTTGGGGCCATCCTTGGCAGTTGATTATACAGCTGGAATCTTATTGGTTCATTCCTAGCTTCGATTTGAGTAAATGTCCTCTTAATGTCTGAGCCCATTTGCGCCTCCTATTTGGAGGATGAGACCTCCCCACCTGGTTGTTTGTTGCACTCCAGTTGGAATGGGTTGGCCGATGTCTCCAAAATAGGAGGGATCTACTGCCCTGAAGGCCCCTCACCTCTTAAGTTTCCAAGAGTTTCTTCTGTAATCTCTCCCTCGGCATAGGGATTTAACCCTTCTCTTTTCTCTCCTTGTTGGTCGGTCGATGTACCTGTAGGTGTACTCTCTGCTTGGTCCCTCTTCTTACCTCTTTCCTCGTGTTGAGGAGTTGGCAGCACAGGAACTTCAGGTGCTTTTGTTTGTGTTGAGGGACTTTGTTCTTGGCTTTTCTATATATTCAGAGAAGGCTTATTTTTCATTGTACTCTCTTGTTCAGAATGCTATATTTCTTTTTCCTTTTCTGCCGATGATATGGCTCCCCTAACTGGTTGCGGTGAGGTGGCAGTTGAAGTGCTTGCTCCCACTGGTTGTGGTTGTATGAAGGGGACCTGTGCAACATATTCGAGGTCAATTTTCTTCTCAACCTCTTTCATGTATTTCTGTAATCTTTCTTCTTCAGAAATTTATTCATCATCTAAAGAACCTTCTACCCATTCTGGCAAATTATCATGTTGCTCTATGTGAGGAATTGGCTTGTGCACATACCCTGAAAGATTGTGTTTGACTCTCCTAAAGCTTAAGAAGTGTTCGGGGTCATATGGTGCCCAATAGAAGCTTTGTTTTAACCACATTTCCTCTCTTAATATCTTATCTGCATCCTTCCAGGCTTCTTCCCTTTTGTTGAAAACAAAGGGACCCAGTTGATGTCTTATTTTCTACTGTGCCTTATTGTTTTTGCCATGGAAGTGAACTAGGTTTGCATGACTGAATTGTCTCAAGTATTCTAAGGAAAAAATACTCATGGGAACATACCTTGGTAGCTTATAGGGAGACAACTCACTCCCATAAATTCTAATTACTGTATGGTTTTGGTAAAAGTACCAATCCCCAATGTTGTAGTCTTTGAAAAGATGCAAAATTCTTTGCATTTTAGCATCAAGTCTGGGAGGAGGAGTCTCCATTAACAAACAAGTAGCTGGGTAAATAAAGAGGTCAATGAATTCACAATATGTATAGGTAGAACAATGAACTCTATGAAAAACTGAAGTCCAGAAGATTACAGATCTCCTCTCTCCTCTTGAATCAAGTTTCATGAGAGGGATTAACAGTGGGTCGCAAGTGGACCCAATGTTTACCGACTTTAATCTATTAGGCTATAATTGCCCAGGGGTGGGATATTTAGTATTTATTGGGGTTTTTATATAGCCTCTTTTTAGAGTAGGGGTAGGGAAACATGGTTAAGGGAGATATACAATAGAATTAGATGTTAATATGGGTTCTCAGAAACGACAAGGGAAGTGTAGATGCTAAGTTTATGGATTAGAAACTTAAGCATAGGGAAATGAATGGATTCTACAAACATTAATTTTTACGCAAGAAATGTGGCTTTTTTTGACTAAGCCAACTCAGCTGTCAACCTGGCTTTAGTAAAAAATGGAGTTTGGTTGGACTGCTTGGGGGGATTCTAAGGTCTGTAGGGGGATGTTAGTTAAATGATTTTTTGGGTGAATGAAAATGGAATTAGTCATGCTTCCTTGTTGTACTGCTAATAAATTGCCAAGCTGCCAACTTACACATGAGATGAGCCTTTTTCTTATAAGCCAAATGATAATAGCATCTTTACTTCTGCAACCTCACACTACTTACCCAGCTTAATAATCTTAACATTTTCTCTTCACTTGTATTTGGTGCATTTGAATTAGCAAACCCTGATTGTCCTCTTTCTTCTTTTGACTTCCCTCCTATCTAAATCTACCCTTATCTCTTCCAAGGGCCCAGATTAAGCAGTTGGGCTCCTTTGATTCTCTTCCTATCTAAAATTTTCCAAGATTAAGCTGTTTGGACAGATTATTCATTCTCTATATTCTACAACAAGAAATTGAAACCTAGGGAAAGAAAGATTAAGATGTTTGGACTTCGCTTTGACTGAGACTTGTACAAAAATGGAATAACTCTCCAAAATTGGAATGCAGTAGATGAACTTTGACTTGCACACTTTCATGGCTTCTTTCTTTGGCGTCTGTTTAGAAAATATGGAGCATTGTAGTATGCAAAGTATGACATATTTGGCCTGTAAAAATGTCAATCATGAAATATAAGTAACTTGCTGCAGAAGGAGGCTAACAAAAAGAAAACAAAAGAGTTCCTTCAACAAGCAGGTATCATCTTGAATAACTTGGGTAATATTTTCTCTGAGAGACATTCTTTCCATGCCCCTCACTTGCTAAATGAATCTCTTCTCTAAGGACATAGGGGTCATGAATAATAAAAGAAAGAAATTTATCCTTAAAATTCATGTTCAATAATAAAATCCTAGGACTACAATCTTGTAGGAAATAAAATGCACCAGCGAAATATGATCTCATATCTGCTAGAAGAACTCCAAATTTCAAAATTCTCTAAAATTTGGAGTCTCCTACTTCTAGTTTAAAGTGTGAATTCTCAATTTTTTCTCTAAATCTAATTTCCTTTTCCAAATTTTGAATATGATACTACCATAGATTTCATGCATTGTCACATCACATATTGACTCATTAATCTGTGCAAATTCATTCCTTCCATTTAATTTTATCACAGTTCAACTTTGTGTATCCAAAGGATCCAAGTTAGGTTTTTTGATAAAGATGCATTTTGAAATCTTAAATCTCAATATCTCAATCTATCTTGCGATAATGTGACTAGATGTGCCAATCATACCATCTCACTAGTCTTCTTGATTTGTTGGCGAGAGCACATTTATCGTGTTGACATGCTCACATGTGCAATATAAAATATATATAGGCGTCATGTCCCATATCACTTTTCACCATTTTTTTTAATTTTTAGTTTTTTATAGCATAGCTCAAGGAGCCTTATCATATTGAAATTTTTCTTTGGAGATTGTGTTAATGATCATTGTGTTTGGAACAAGGAAAGTCATCACATCCTCCTTCATTGTTTTTTAAACTAATTTTTTTTGTATTCCTTTTGTCACTTTTTCTTGCCTTTAACATTTCCCCTTCCCTCAACCTTTAACATTTTGACTAGCCCTAGCTCTCTCTCTATATATATATGGGCCCTTTCTTGATACTCCTCTTCTTTCCCTATCTTTGAAACTTTCCCTTATACCATACTTAGCCAGTTTCTCACAAATGTAGAAAATCGCAAAGGTTACTACTGTGGTCCACTCCTCACTCTTCCATAGTGGAAGAGCCTTTAAAAATATTCATCCTTCCATTTCCTTGCAATAATGGTGCAATTAAGTAATTTCTTCTTGTCACCTATCCTTCACACTGTTAAAATTTTATTCCCACTTCATTACGCACTAACTCATCAAGTTGAAACTACAAAATATTTACACCTCCCCTCATCACATCCTATCATATTTTCTCATGATGGATCTAACTTGTTGGGATATTTATCTCCCCAAACTATGATACGAATTTATTCTACATTGGATACTTCTTATTGCAACTTGTCCTTGTAGTTTGTGACTTAACCTATCACACTATAATCTTACAATTTGTGACACATGCTTAAACAATGAATTATTTTTTTATTTTTCCTAACATTTTTTCTTACCACGAATACATTACAAATGTCAGGTACCATTCATATTTAGTTTTTGATCATCTCTTCAACAAAATGAGGTATAAATCCACTAACCAAAGAAAGGTGTAGCAAGGAGATAGCGGAAAGGAGCACTAAAGGGGTTTTTGAAATCCCTATTATCAGAGTGCCCATCTATTCTGACATTTCTTTCTATGTGGATAAATCAGTACCTATGACATGGAAATGTATACATCAAGAATTAAGCAAGAAATAGGTACCCAAGGATGAGTAATACCATGAAGTATATATGAATATTATGTAGTCACAATTTCGTAAGTTAGCAACACATCTAACTATTCTACCATGGGGCAAGACCATTGAGTGGATTATCCAACACAATGATGAGAAAGACATGAAAATTAGGAAAGTCCATGGTATACGGATATATAGTAACATGCACATTATTTAATGTTGTTGAAAAATACAATTTGGTTCATAGTGAAAAATGGTAGTGCAATTATTCCAAGTCAACTAAGGAGATACATTGACTTGCTGGTAAGATCTTGGAAACTTTAGATATTGATCTGATGAAATAAAAAACTAAGATGTTGACAAAAATTTATGAAATGTTGGAAGCCATATGCTATAACAGATATGGGAGACTAGACAAAAGGTAATTTGAAGATGATTGGTTTCCTATGATGCACACATGTGCCACTGAATGAACTATTTTTAATTGGGAAAAAATTTTGGAATCGTCCATCCAGGCTAATGTCAAAAGAGCAAGAAATACCTATATAATAGAACAACCATAGTTCTACATGGAATTATACATATTGGATACCATATGTGCAAGATGAAAATTTGAGGCATTAGGATGGAAGGGAGAGTTTAATCAAGAGGTCCCACCTATGCACATTTACTACAAGAAATTGTGAGATATAGGATACATGGAGATGTATGATTCCATTTCTAAACATTTAGTCTCATAAGTATTCAAACATATGTTTGATACAGAATCACCCTTCATATCAGACAGAGAAAGGATGCCATTACAACATGTTTGTAATTGGTTTACGCCAAGGTAATTGATATACATAAGATTATTTGGATCTTATAAACACCCTCATTAGTTTCCTTTGTTTTTCAATGAAAAAAATATTATCGGCAATAAGTGCTAGACTAGCTTACAACAAGATTGACCCACACATTAATAAAGCGAAAAAAACCCATGGCCTACCTTCCCTTTTTGTATATTGTCGGACTTTCTCAAAAGTGAAATTAGATCCAAGAGAATACTATCAAGCAAGGTGTAATATATTTATTTTAACTAAAATGCATGAATCACATACATAACAAAAGATATCAAAGTTGAGTTTCCTCATTGGGCCACCATAAAATTAACATAATGAGATTTGTTTTTCTTTATTTCATTTTTCATGTAAATTGTAATTGAAGTAATAATGTAATTAGAAATGAAATAAAAATAGAAAATCCTCATAGGAGATGGAAATTCATGAGGGAAAATGAAAGGTCATGGTAGGTGATGAGTTATCCCATTTTGTATGAATAAAACCTCATAACTAGCTAGAAAGGATTTTAATTTTTTGAATCGAACACTATGCAGAGGATAATATAGTACATTATATTCTAAATATAAAGTGACAATTTGGTATTTCCACTACTAGATGTAATGAATACTTGTGCAATGGTTTAATGAATATTTTTGTTAATTTTGAGAATCTCTTTGAGCCTTTGCATGCAAGTTTAGTCACATATTTTTTAACACCACGAGACTTATCTTACGGTGATTTAATGCTATGTGATTGATATTCATGTGTCAAAAAGTAGTGAACTTCTTTGCTAATGTGAGGCTCACATATTTACTAAGGTTGTTTGTTGATCTATTCTTCCATGATAATTGTTAATTTGCAATTGATAATGTATATTTTATTTCCATTCATGTATGTTAATTGAATTTTTCTCACAACATTTTTGTATGAGTCATGTTCCTTTTCTTTCATTGTTGATATAAAAATATTTCATAAAATTGTTCTAAATTGTTTCTTGTTATAAGCTTTATTGAGTTTCTTTACTCTTACTCATTTCATCAAAAACCATTTTCAAACAAACATGGTGGCAGCCACGATTTTTCCCAAACAATGTAATTTCCAATTAGGATTTTTCACTAGGGGGATCCCCTTAATATTAGAAATATATTTTGGCATATAAACAATGTTTTCTAGTATACAAAGGGTTTCCATTGTATGGCTAGAAAATTTTCTCTCTCATCCTAATATATCTAAGCAATGTACAAATAAATTGGGTTCCCCTAAAAAACAAGCTCAAATATTTGAAAAATCCAAGTTTGAAGAGCAATCCTCTCCCAACATTCCCAAGTGGTTGTATAAGGTAACTTAAGAGAAGTGAAGAGCTCTTAGACCTTTTAGCTTAGAATGCACTAGGAATATTGGAATTATTCCAGTCACTCTTATCTTGCCTTATAAGCATAGAAGTGGAGAATAAAAAACTCATCATAAAGTGTTAGCTGGTTATATTGAAGGTTGTGTTAATTCTTCTTTAGTTTATTTGGTAGAATTAGTGGAATGAGTTTATGAAAAAGAAGATGAACGACTATCAACTAGTGAAAATGGAATGTCTAATAACTAGAGAAAAAATGGAAGAATTCATAGCTGGTGAACATCTGGAAATAAATAAGGTATTGATTCTAAAAGTCTTGAAGAATATTTTAACAATGATATGGTTGGTAATAAAAAATTGGTAGGGATGGCCCGAAGGACATTAAACATTCCAGGTATTATTCATCCATTTCCCTATTATTTGGAAAAGTTCAGTACAAAGTTTGATATGAATAATTCCCCTACTACAGAAGACCATGTTAATAACTATTACTTGTCTTTGATATTTATGAATGTTTAGTACAAGGATGCTACTTGTAGACTATTCCCTATATGTGTTGTGTAATTTAATTGTTTGTTAAATTACTTCATTAAATTATTGACCTAGTTTTGTGAAATTGTGAAGTGTATGTGCACCATATCTACTAGGAATCTATTTTCGATCAAAGAGAATGAATATATAAGGTAAATTGAATCTATCTATGAATTATTATTATTAATTATATGCATATTTTATGCATATAAGGCATTCTAATTTTAAATCAACTTTAAATAAAAAAATTCTAATGAACAAGAATTCTATTTTAAAACAACATAAAAGTTTTTTGCGTGATCATTAATTGAAATATATTCTAACTGAAAGAAAATTAAAGTCCTATTATATTAGAAAATACAAATAAATCTAATTTAATTGACATGAAAAGAATAGCTATTCTAGAAATCTTTTGAAATACGTTCTAATGTAATTCTAGCCTATAGAGAAAGAAATGAAAGTGTAATCTAAGTGAAAAGAAATAATTAAATCTATTCTAAATAACTTGAGATCAATTATATCTAACAACATGAAAGGAAATCTATTTATTGATAAGTTAAAGAGAAAAATCAAAGAATATAAGCTAAACTCAAAATGAAAGGACCTCTACATATTACTGATTTACATATTCCTAATTTGAGTTAATATTAACATGAAAAGTAAGTATGAGACTAAGCATGATATTAAACATGAAATAAATCCTCTTGAGGTTTTTGTATTACTGTTGAGCGCTCAACCTATTACAAATAAAAGAGAAGTAAGAAAACTTTGCTTGAAAATAGATTATTGAGGATCTAACTATTCATAAGATTAATTGAAATGAATGCTAAAATGGAATATATCTAAAGAATGATTACGTTATCTCACAACTCCACAAGGGGGCCTCTTGGTGAGCATGGGGAAATAGAAACTCAGATCACTAGAATAAATTACCAATCACATTCACAGTTGCGCGATAAACATAGTAATTGCATTAAATATAAATAGAGAATTCTCTCTAAAAGTAACAAAAAGTACAAACCTAATAATTGATCCTCTCACTTCCAACTCAAAGAATTTTATAATTGTTCAATATATAAAAAATTAAATAGATAAATGTCGAGAAGTAAAACCTCCATTCGATAACTAGGTTCTAAAATCAAAATAAGAAATTTCCTCTAATGATTCGCTACTAGAAGGGCGAATCATGAGAGTGCTTCTAATTGACAAATCATCACTAAAAAATCTAAATTCAAGAACTTTCTTTCTTGAATTCTCCATGCTCGCTTCATGATAAGAATGACTCCATGAAATTGTGCACAAGAATAGTCTTCTATAACCATGTTTGAATCTTTCTTTGACTAGCACAGTTCTCATATTTTGTAAACTTCCAACTAAGCCCAATAAGTGGATACCCATGTAGCTGGCATCTGAAATCTGTCCATATGTCTTTCTTGACTTAAAACTCATGAGAAACTATTCGATCTTGGATTCAGTTGCACAAATTCTTGTTAGCTACAAAATATGCACCTTTTTGTAGCAAATAGTAATGATTTAACCAATTTCACAAAGAAATCATAAAATATGAGTTGCAAGTGAATTCCTAACTCTTATTGTAGTTATGTATGGCTTGGATGACCTCATAATTCATGGATGAAGTAAAAATGTGCACCGAATGGATGAAAGAAAGGGAAAAGGGTTTTTCAGAATGAGGGCACTTTACAAGCTCAATAATACATTTGAAATAAATCTGCAACCTAGTACCATAAAATTTTGGTAAGTTATATTACCAATATGGAAGATTTTAAGGAGGATTTCTACAACAAATTTGTTGAAGAGAAAATGACAACATTGCTGTTAAAATAATTAAGTGCTTTGAAGATGTGTAACAAAGAAAAGGTAAAATATTTCAATCATTGCTTCACTACAATCTTGGATAAATTTCCTGTTGACATACCACCTCATTATTCAATAAAAAAATATTATTATAATACTATGTTGCCTTCTGATGTTGCTATAGTCATTGAAAAAGCTCAAAATTGGTAGAAAATTTTGTTGAAACCTTAGAAGTTGAAAATGATATGATTTCTATCAGAGTACAGAACACTGAGACAATTCTAAGGCTATTATTAATAAGCCTAAGACATTAGTGAATAATCCCATTGAAAAGGAGGATATTTATTTTGAGAGTGTAGTGAAATTGTTGAAGAAATTTAGAAATGAGGTATCAATTCTAAAGAGGAGAACTAATGAAATTTATTCAACCAAAAAATATTCAATCCATTCTTTAAGTGGAACAACAATTCACTATCTAAGTTTTCTCAAATTTTGAATGCCAATCTCAATATTGAAGAACTTGGAATGGAAAAGTTTTTCACATTCCACCAAGCAAGCCAATGTAAGAATACTTTCACAAAATGGATAAATGGATCAAATCTTAGGATTCATAAGTTGTTGGATGATAAGTTAATTGAAGAAACTAAAAAAATGAATAAAGAAGAAGAAGGTACCATAGAAAAGGATGATTCTAGTACTAGGTCACCCATGTTAATAGTGGGAGTGGTTAGAGGAAGTGATACTTAATTGATCGAGGAAGTTGCAGTTAGATATATAAACCAGCGAATCCCCCCAAGTTGTACATATTATAGAGAAAACGACCAATGGTTAAGCCTAGACATGATGAGAAAAGTAAGGCCTTTTTGAGAGGAATCCTCCCTCTAAAGAATAATCATCAAAATCCAATGTTTGAGTCCACAAGTAATCATAATTTTGAAGGTGCTTCAGGAAATAACAAAGCAAATTCTAGAAAACTTGAAGCATCCAATAAATATTGTCAATCAACATCTTCATCTCAGTTGAATAGGTACAAGATTATTCGAGGTGATATGGAGTATAATATATTTGAAGGTACGAATAAAAACCAAGTGAATATAATTCTCGATGAGATACGTCAGATACCCAAGAAAATTGATTTATTTATCTAAGAATTCTCACTAAATTCTTCAACAAGAAAAGCTCGTTCCACACTTTCCAAGGCATCATCACTCACTCAACCCACGGATACAAAAAATGGTTAATGTATTGTAAATTCATATAATGTTGGTGCTTATTATTGATCTCAAACACCACCATCCTTGGTTACATTTGAAATTTTCAATTATAATGTTTATAATTTCCTAGTGGATTCTTGTGTCTCTAGTAACATAATTGCTCCGTTAGTGTGAAACAAGATTAATGGAAATCCAAAACTAACTATTTCTAAGATAATTTAGCTAGATATATCTAAAGTGAAAGAAATTAGTGAAATAAAAAATGTACTCATGCTCCTCACATCTGATTCATGAATACATCAATTCATTAACATTCTGGTGGTAGATATAATAGAAGAAAATGGCCTTTTGTTCAGCAGAGATTGCTCCAAACAACTTCAAGCTTACCTTGTTTCAGAATGGTCTCACATGTGGCTCCCTAAAAGGGGAAAGAAAAACTAGATAATAGTCAACAACTAGCCACATATGAAATACAAATTGATGGAATTGGAGGGCCATAATAAATTGGTTAATATTTCTCAATAAACATTAGGTAATTCTTTCCTTGAATCATAAATTGGTTTCTATCAAGAACAAAAATCCCAAGTGTAACAACCCCAATTGAATATATAAAACTAATTAGGTCAATTATGCAATTTATAGTCAACACAAAACTATTCAACTAATTAGCATAGAATTTCCAAAAACACGAATATAGACAACGTACCTGTAGCGATGATATTCCTTACTTATGATTTCAAAGTTAAATGTTATTTGAATCTCGCTAACCTCAATAATGGTTTGGGGATGACTTTCAGCCCAATCGTAGTATTAACGTCACATAATCTTTTTACAACTAGCCACCTCTGACCCCTCAATCAACATACTATTACCAATAAATCCTTTGTCTCACAACGCTTTTCTCCTAAGAGAATGGATAAAAGAATGATGAATCTAATCTTCCATATCATCTATTAAGTAGACCAAAACAATGGAAAGGGATTTGTGTGCACACATTCCATGTGTCAACATGCAACTTTTATTTCTTTATGTTAGGTTTTACTTAATTTAATATCTCCTTTAATTTAATTCTTTCTTGTTTTATTCCTTTTTATTTTTTCTTAATTTTTTTTTTTATTATATATATATATATATATATATATATATATATATATATATATATATATATATATATATATATATATATATATAACTCCATTATTATTATTTATTTATTATTATATTCGCTTCATTATTTATTATTTATTTACTATTATTATATTTTGTTTAATTTTTTGATTACTTATTTACCATTATTATATTTTCTTTATTTTTTACTTATATTTTAATATTTTAATATTTTATTTATTATTTGTTATTGTTTGAGGTCATTACGTACTCCCTATCTTTAAGGAAATTCGTCCCGAATTTAAGTTGAATCATTTAAAATTTTATTTAGTGATGTATTGCTTCATGTTTCCCCTAAACCCTTTATTGAACTAGTATAACCAACATGCATTGAAATTATCCACAACACATGGGAATCCCAAGGAATCTTGGTCCTTTTCTCACTTTTTAAACTTTGAATGAGCCTCATTAGTCTGTTCCATAGCTCAAGGCTAGCCCCAAGGATTACGCCTAACTCAAACCTCATGTTCCCCAAGGTAGAGACCTAACTTAGTCCTCCATGCAGAAGTACTCCAGGGATCTCGAAAGGCTAGCCCGATCTGTCCATACTCACTAAGGTTCACAACCCTAGGCATCGAAATCCTTACACACCTACCAGACTTCGACATCCTAATCCAATATTGAGCACTTGATATACAATATCAGGCACTTGGCCTCCTTAATATGCTTCCATATCTCCTTAAGAGTGGTACAAGACAAAGGAACCACTAACATATGTAGAGCTGATTGAATATGTGCCCAACCCATATTGTGTTACTTATTCTCCCTCACAAGTATGGGCTCCCACAAGATCATGAAATAACTCGGCCCTCTCGTCCCAATGCAATTACCACATGCTTCACCATCATAAGTTATAACATCATCATGTCAACATCAAATATATATCATGGCATCAAATCATAAATGAACCACGTGTCAATATACCTCATATTACAACATCATAATCCCTATTATGCATACCATATCCATTATGAGTGCATAATGCTATTATGACGACAAATAACACCACATATACATGACATCATTAACCACATGCTATCCAAACATTATACTTCAAAAATAGTTGAGACCATAACCTCATACATAGTACTATGAGATTATAGGTGCAAAGCTTCATCACTTTCCCATGTCTAAGGAAGAGTTGTCAATTTCCATGAAATGACACATAAAAAAAGATGTAGACACAATATTATTCCAATATGGCTAATAGTCTCCATAAATCTATCTTATTTTTATTTGTCTTAACCTTTCATTATAAACATAGTTTTACTCGTATTTTAAATTAAAAATAAGAGTTATATATATATAATATATATATATGAAAATATAAATATATTTAACAATTTTAAAAATAGTAATACCCAAATATTAGCTTTAATTATAAGCACACCTCCCATGTAACAACATTCCACATTATATATATATATATATATATATGTATGTATTATATAAGCACACACCTCCCATGTAACAACATTTCACATTATATATATATATATATATATATATATACATACATACATACATACATTCAAAAATACATATGAAATATCAAAATTTTATCCTTTATTCCACATCAAATAAATGTATAATTATTGTTATTATTAGTATTCGCATAATTATCACTTTAAAAACGAGTAAATAAAACAATATTAAAATTAGCCTCCCAAACAATAACATAACTTATTTAAGAATTATTTTATGTTCAATAATTACTAATAAAAATATAATAATTTATACAACTACTATAACACCATTGTATTAATAAAAATACATCTATAATCATCATAGTCATCATAGTCATCATAATCTTATAGTTTTATAAGAAATAATAATAATTCTTTCCAATGTAATTAAACTAGAAATTGCACCAAATGTTGCAAAGGAAATGTTTTAAGGCATAAACTCTAGAAGAATCGTGCCATATAAAACATCATTGTAAAAACATTTAGTAAACAAAATGTCATTCAGAGTTAGAAGATAAAGAGGAATCACTTCCATTATGCCAAATTGATAGATTCTTGACAAATTCTATAACATTTCCAACATAAATTGACTCTTAATCTTCAAAGATAGTATTTCAAGTCCCAATAGAAAATATTTGACAGATTTTGAAAAAATACAGGTAGTAGATGATACCAGATAAGCTAAATAAATAATATACAATATTATGGATATCTTTCCAAATTCTAGCATTTTATTCATAGGAAAACCTCATTTTAAGTTATGACCACGCCACTAATGAAAACTAAGTTGCTTATAACTAACTAATTACTATTTTCTATTAATAACCTTTTCACAATTTATCTACCTCTCAATGATTTTAATAACATTATTATAATTCATTTCTTCTTTTTATTGTTATCCCTAACACATGATACAAATAATAGGAGATACTTTCCCCAAAGTCAAGAATTATTCACCATAAATATGTAACATATTATTGTAAACAGTAACAATGCAACCAATTTGATTCATGCAAAAAATAAAAATTGGGTGTGATGTTCCCACCATGGGGGTTTTGTTTGAGTCTTCGTTCTCCTTTTTTCAATGAAATTTATCCCATTGTTGTTTTTCCCAATAACAACATGTTTCTAATGGAACCCCTATAGCTTGTTTTGTAGTCCTTCCCAATCCATCCTATATACCAAATATATACAAACTGAGATCACACAAAACTCAGAGATAATCCATGCCATTGGAATGTTACATGACTATATTTTATGATTTCTTACCTTTTCTAAACATCCCTTTCAATATTAGTAATTTGATGTTGTTCATTTTCATTCTCACATACTACTTGTGCACACATGGGGTGCAACTCGTAGCCACACTGAGCACACTAGTAATCCCACAAACAACACGCTGAAAATTCTAGACCTGTAATTATTCAGGACCTCCAAATGAACTTTCATGGCTCAAGGGGAACAACAAACCAGTGCTTGGGCAAAATCCCCAGTTCTCTCTCGAAGCACTCTTCACCAGGGTGTTCATCAATACAGTATTCCTACACATATCTCTTCAGAGTCTCAATAACTTCCTTGTCCCTGTCAATTGCAATGTACACAAAGCTTATTTCCATTACAGCCCTCTTGACTTCATCATATGTCTCTGAGATCACATATATGGCATGATGTGGAGGAACAATCAACCAATGAGGACCCATGAGAAGACATGTTAGTTTCCCATCCAAAACACTTGATTCTGCACAAGATTTCAATGTAGTTAGCAGAAGTAAGTCTGTATTATTTAATGAAAAATGTGGTTTATCTTCAATGGAATTGGTATTACTTAGCTCTTGTGCCATTGAAACAATATCCACGTCCCTCTCCATAGTCCCTTGTCTATATAAATATATAAATATATGGATTAGTGGGTTTTCCTTATTTGACTAGCCTCAAAAAATTTTAAAGAACCAATTTCCCCTCTTGTTCATCTCCATAGTCTTTTATATATTGTGGGTTTTCCTTTGTTTTTCCAGGATTCAAATTATTTTAACACCTTTTGAGCTACAAGGGACCCATATTATGTATGTGCAATCATTCCATAGATGTAATCATGCCAGTTCTTGGATTGGGTAGTAGAGTACGAGAAAGAGGCATAACCGCAGAGGACATTGGTTTCCCCCAAGTGACCAACTATTGCTTGTGCACCTTTGAATCAATGGATGCTTCCTTCACATTCCAACTAACATAATTTACTTTATACACATAAATTTTAACCATTTAGGTAATACCTCTACCTCATTCTCATTGACTCTAAACACTGAATCAAATATTTGTTGCCCCTTAAAATGGCTTCTTATACTTTGACATTCCTATTAAATAAAATTCAACCCATTAGAATTTTTTTGGGGACCCAGACACTCACATAGTATCATGTTGCTTTTGGGACTCATAACAGAGTTTAAACTTATAAAGTAAATTACTTCAAAAGATAAAGATGCTTTTAAGTTTCTTGATATGTTAGGAGGATAATAAATTAAATTAAACTATTGAAAACTCTGTAATATGACTAATTATTAATTTTTTAATCAGCTTAAAGGATTGAAGCTTGTACATTACATCATAGCCTAATATTAAAAAAACATATTCTAGTATAGATATAAAAGAATGAAAATTGAATCTCCACCAATAACAAGAGCTATGTCAAAATAAAAAATAACATAGAAAAAATGCAAACCATACTTACAATAGGCCTATAGAGCATTTAATACATTTATGTTTTCAACATAGTATATGTAGCATGAAATTTTTTTTAACTAAAAGTCCTTGCACCATGAAATACATGTTAGTAGTTTCACTATACAATGGAAATTTTTCTATAATTTCATGACCAAGAAAAACACTGTGAATGCCTACTCACTCCACAGAAAAAAGAAAAATCAAAAGCTTACAACATACATCGTTTCCATGAAGTTTGACCCTACAATGGGTGTTAAAATTATAGCAAAATCACAAAGTTAAAATCCCATGTCTATTCAAAAGCTAATAAAAGGAAGAAGGAAGTACTCTTTCGAAGACCTCACCTAATCATTAAATTTTTGGCATTATGATACAAGGGTCGTCCATGATGGCAACTCACTCATAGGTCAGTTCAAATTTGATAAAGGGAAACTCACACTGTAACAGGTCAATTCAGAGGTAAGAGGATAATGGTACAGAAGAATAGGAAGTTGGAATAGAGGACTGTGGAGTATCAAAGAAGGTACGTTTTGATGGTTATTTCAGTATCTTTTCATTAGGACTTATAAGCCTTTTTGCATCATGAACTTAGAAAATGATAAAGAAGTATAACGAAACATGTGAGATTAATATAGAACGCTAACAATTGTCGTTTCCATGTACAGGAGGGAGGAAAACCGAAAAGTGGCCATCCTAAAGGAAAAGACAAAGATGGGTTAACTGATGTCCCTTCAACGGGAGACCGCATGCAAACCAGATCAAAACAGACCAACCTAGGAAAGAAAGCGGAGATATCAGCTCGGCGCAGAAAAGAGAAAAAGTGACTCAGGATTAACGGTTCTGTGAATCCCTCAGTATCCTTGATCCTGAGGGATCGCTGTTTTATCTATTTCTGCATATAGATATCTCCGTCGTCACCTTGATATAAGGGTAAACATTGTTAGCTAAAAATGTGGTGATGCTCTTATGTAATTTCCTTTAAAGGATCAAAACTGTGGTCGTTATGTCCTTTTAAGACTTGCTCTACTGTAATTTTACTTCATGCATTAATACAGACTTGGTTACTATTTTATCTTTGAGCCTGGAATAACCTCAAGCGGTGTACCCGTGGAGGCTAAGGGCTCGGCCCTAGAGGAAACTTGCTTTTGTACCATTACGCATGGTTTCTGTGTGGTTTTCTTATCAACGTGATCTAGTAATCTGATGTCACATGCTTTGTCGTGTTTAATCCATTAATGTTCCACAAATAAGAGTGTTGTGTTGACGCTACGTCATATTACTATTCCTTTAGGTGTTGGTATAATACGGTTAGTTTCTACATGGTATTGTTGTTCCATTACAGAGTTTTTGTGTTATGCAATTGTGCCTTAACATTACAGAATTTATCTTGGAAGCTCTGATTCTATATGATTATTGGATTCTCGAATATTACTGTTTCATCTTGAGATGCAATCGTACGCTTTCTAATTAGAGTGACAACTGAATGAGATTGAGCATGTTGTGTTTATATGATTTTCAGTGTTGTTTCATCACGTATTCGTAGGCAATGTTGTTCCATTTGTGTGTATATCTTTAAGAATGAAGGATTGATGTTTGGTTATGACTAATGCACGTGATTTAATAGATTCAAAGCTTGTTAGACTTAGTTACTACTCTATTCCTTGATTGTTGTTCCATTTTTGAATTGTTGTTCCATTTCTGAATTGTTGTTCCATTTCTAAATTGTTGTTCCATTTTAGAATTATCGTTCTATTTTAAGGTTGTTGTTCCATTTCATTTCTGTTCGATTTATCTGCCGTTTCATTTTTGTTATTTGTTATTTTGGTGTGAAGGATGATCTCAGGCTGTAGTGAGCATTGGCATCTGCTACCCGGCTCCCTGATCCCTGATCTATTCTCTAATTTCTTTTCCATCAGTATCTAAAGGGATCGGTTATTGCTACTAAACCCTTAACTGATACATTGCTTAGTATCTGAATGTGTGATTTATCCTTTTGAAGTAGTTAAGTTGTAGACATGCATCTATTGACTTTTTCATTTTCAAACAACTGTACTACGAGCATTACTCTGGAAAATGCTAAGCCTCAGACTAAGACACTCTTTGAAATAGAAAAACATTCTTGGATTGACATATTAATGTGAGGTAACTAGAGGTGAAAGAGACCCTTTTTATAGCTCCACATTTTGGCGTCATTGGCGAGGAAAGAGTGTAGCCATTTGTTCTTTTTCTCAGAGTAGTGTACGAGCCTGCTAGGGAAGAATTGGGTTTTGAAAACAGAAGGTAAGAACCTATGTGAGGAGCATGTAAATGCCCTGCTCCTTTGCCCGCTTTGCTGCAGATTTGCTGTTGTTTCTTAAGTAGGATTTAGTAGTTAATTTGAGTGCATGATTAAGAAGAAAAAGCCAGAGAAAAATTCCAAACCTTTACCAAAGACGGAAAAAGCTAAGGGGTCGGTGACCCTTGGCCGATCAACCTTCATAGACAAAATCTATAAGAAAGCCGGATCTCAGCCCTCAGTAGGACCCAGGAAAATTACTTCTAAATAGCCTACTAGCTCCCTTTAGGCCACAGGTTTACCATCTGTAGCCTTTGCTGAGGTGCATAGTCAAACTAACGAGCAGGACTTTCAAGAAATTGAAAATTCTACTCCATCACTATTACAGGAAGGGAATTTTAGTAATCTTTGTGAAGGAGGAGGAGGGATATGGGAAACTGAGGAACTAAGATCTCCTCTTAGGACAACTCAGCCATTGAGTAGCCTAGGAAAAGGAAGTGCTACAAAAATTACTATTGGAGAAACCCAATCTCCTTAGTCAATAGTCCCAGATAGAGGAAGTGCTATTAAAACTATTCCTCTCAAAGCCATTCCCTCTCAACCTAGGAACACCCTCCTAGATATCCCAAAAGGTTATTGGCATATATTTGACCCAATGGCTCAAAACCAGCCAAACACCTAAACCTCTACATTACAATACCCCATAGTGGATTCTGCAGCAAATGTCCCCATGAAAGAAATCCCTCTTCAACATATCCCTACATTCCACGGGCTTACATCAGAAGAACCAGATGCATTTTTATTTGAATTTGATGTACTGTGCAGGGGATATGATTACACTACTGACCCCCAGAAACTGAAATTGTTTCCCTCTACACTAAAAGCGGCTGCTTTAAGATGGTTTATGGGATTAGGCGGTGGAGTTATAAATAACTAGGAACAAATGAAAGAATATTTTCTAAAAAAATACCAGGACTATTATAGGTCTAGAAAACTGAACGATGAAATATTCCAGATCATAGCTAGACCAAATGAAACATTAGAAGAGTATGTGGAATGTTTCTAGTATAATCTACAAAGATCTCCCTATGCATCACTGCCTTTACCTAACAATATGTTGAAAAAAACATTAATAAGGGGCATGAAGGAACAATGGATTGAAATGTTAAACATTATGGGAAAAGGGGTTATTTATCAGGAAAGTTTTTTTGACATTATTGATTTATGTATGAGGAGCTCGAGAGGCAGCACACGAATAAAACCGGCAGAACATGATCGGTTTGTAAGAGAGAATAAAATCTCATCCGAAGAGTAACGCGTGTAGAAATCGGAAATTTATTAGAAAACTTTAAAACTGATATACTAGGGACACTGATTACACAATTGGATATTTTGCAGGCCAAGCAGAAGCAAATGGAGGCAGAACAGAATTTGGCAATCTTCTGCCCCAGATGCAGGAAGAAGCATAGCCATAAGGAGTATCCACAGGATGCAGTCCAAACATGCGCCATCTGTACAAGAGATCACTCTACAGAAAGTTGTCCCTCACTACCTGGACTAAAAGTAGTATATAAGGAAGCAGAAGAAGAGCCGGAAGCAGTGTATTTCCTCAACCGGTGCCATCAGTGGCAACCCCGAAAAACTGGTATGTTTCCAGTTTCAACTTCTTCTTTTCATTCTCCAAAGTATAATACTCAACAGTATAATGCGTGGCAAAGTCAATTTTAGCCCCCATTTCCAAACTGGTCACCACAGTCATTTCCTTCTGCAAACCCATGTCTGAATCAGAAACTCCAATCTGGTTGGCCGAACCATCCTTATACCCCACCATATTGGCAAAACAACCCATACCCACCACAATGGACTCCCCCTACTTCACAAAGCTCAGGTTGGTAGACAAACTGGCAGAGACCAATGAATCAACTAGTAGGAACTATCCCTCTCCCTCAACCTACACTGCCAGCTTTAAAGAAAAATCCCCAGTCTAATCTGAGACCGCAAATCCCAGCCAAACCCAACCCCAACCTAAATAAAAAACCGGTCCAATCTCTCCAAATCCTAGAAACACCAGAAGTAGGACCCGATCTGAGGGAGTGTAATGATCTTCAATTAAGATCTGGGCATATTATTCAAACCGAGAGAAATAAAACAGTTCAGATTGAAGATCAGTTACCTAGAGAACATATGTCACATGAAGAGGATGTGAATAAACAACAAACTAATAATCAAGCAGCCACATCCTCTCCCCCGTTTCCAGAATGATTAGACATACCTTGACCTATACAACAACTTGATTTTGATATTCTGGGAGAATTACAAAATTTGTACATAAAAATTCCATTCCTCCAAGCCATTCAAGACATCTCGATATACGCAAAAACTATAAAATAATTGTACATAAAAATTCCAATGAGGAATATAACAAATAATCCAAGAGTTCAAGTAGTCGGCACTTTCTCTGACTAATTATCAGGAAAAAAAACACCCATTAAATACAAAGACCCAAGAAACCCAATAGTAATTGTCCAAATTTATGGTCAAACCCTGCACAATGCCTTAGTTGATCTTGGAGCTGCAATCAATATCTTAACAACCACTACTTTCCAAAAGCTAGGCATTACATCTGTAGAACCCACCCCCACTTTGTTACAATTGGCTGACCAATCTGTGGTTAGGCCAGAGGGCATACTAAATGATGTCATGGTCTCAGTTGACTCCTGGGAATATCCAACTGATTTTCTGATAATAAATCCTAAAATCCAACTTGATGGACATCCATTGATCCTAGGAAGACCTTGGCTCGCCACTACAGATCCCTATATTGGCTGTCGGCAAGGGAATATGATCATAACCAGGGGAGCATATATCAAGAATTTAGTGCTATATCCCCCAGCACAGTGAGGTGTCACAATAGTCAAAACTAATAGGCACCCTGTATCATATCTTACTGATAACATTAGATCTCCATTAACTATACAAGAAGAACTTGAGTTCAAAGACCAAACATCAGATGATGCCATCAACAATTTCATTAGTCAAACTGAACTCACATCTCGCATGCAATGTCATATGATAAAAGCAGCATTTGATAATGAATTAGAGGAAGATCCTCCGAAGGATACACAAGATCATACAATTCCTGTCACCTTTGTTGCAAATACTAAAATTGTGGAAATTGAACCTGGAAAAACCTTAAACATTAATGCCAACCTCACATCCAAACAAGAAACAAAGCTCATCGATATGTTAAGGAAATATAAAGAAGCATTTGCATGGTACTAGCCTGATATGAAAGGAATTGACCCCCAGTTATGTACACACCATATTTACATAGAAAAAGATGCAAGACCTGTTAGAAAGCCTCAGAGAAAACTAAATCCTCATCTAAAAGAGGTGATAAAAGCTGAGCTTCAAAAAATTTTAGATGTTAACTTTATCTACCCTATCTCAGATAGTAAATGGGTCTCGCCGCTTGTGATGGTACCAGAAAAGAATGGGAAATGTTGAATCTGTGTGGACTACAGGGAGCTAAATAAAGCAACACGAAAGACCACTTCCCTCTCCCATTCATCGACCAAGTATTAGACACTTTGGCAGGAAATAAATTCTTTTCTTTCCTTGATGGTTTCAGTGGGTACAACCAAATATAGATTGCCCCTGAACATCAAAACAAAACAACTTTTACTTGTCCTTGGGGAACATTTGCCTACCGAGTTTTACCTTTTGGCTTATGCAATGCCCTTGCCACATTCCAAAGCGTTATCCTTAGCATTTTTTGAGACCTAATAAATGAAGGACTGGAAGTATATATGGACAACTTTACTCCATACGGAGATCAGTTTGACCCAGCACTGGATACAATAGAAAAAGTCCTACAACGTTGCATTGCTACCGGTCTTTGTTTAAGCCATGAAAAAGGTTATATGATGATGACTGAAGGGCTTATTTTAGGACACTATATTTCAGCAGATGGCATTCAGGTAGATCCAGCCAAATTCCAAATACTTCTGCTTATTCCAAAGAAGCCAGTGAATGTAGCGGTCTGGAAGGCAGTGGAAGCGAGTGCAAAGCTTGGGCGTGTCAAGTAGTTAGGAGGGCAAGGTCCCTTTGTGTGCTCCACTGGCCTTGCGGGAAACTTCTCTCTAATTGGACTCTTAACTCTCTATTTTGGTGCTCACTCCCACCACTCAAACAAAGGTACGTAGCTTTCTTGGATATTCTGGTTATTACAGAAGGTTTATAGAACATTATTCACGTATTGTTGCACACTTGTATGCACTAACTGGTAACATTGATTTTCTTTGGACAGAGAAATGTGAACGTGCTTTCAAGGATCTGAAGAAGCTCGTATCCACAGCCCCAGTCCTTCGAGGACCAAATTGGGATTTGCCATTCCAGATATCATATGATGCCTTAGGCATAGCCATTGAAGCAGACCTTGGGCAGGAAGAGGATAGAAAACCATATGCAATTTATTACATTAGCAAAAATCTATCCCTTGCTGAATTAAACTATACTGTCATTGAAAAGAATTTCTAGCCATTATACATGTTGTCAATAAGTTCAGACATTACATTACTAGATATCCTGTTATCTTGTACACAAATCATTCTACTATAAAATATTTAGCAAACAAGCCTATCACAAATGGCAGAATAACTAGATGGCTGATTTTATTGCGGGAATTTGATATTAAAATCAAGGATCGACCTAGAAAAGAAAACCCGGTAGCTGATTTCCTCTCAAGAATGCCAAAGCCAGTTGATGCAGTAGTAGTTGAAGATTAATTTCCGGATGAGCATCTCTTTACTATCACTATTCAAACACCGTAGTATGCTGATGTTGCCAATTACCTAGTAGTAGGTAAGTTACCAAACCATCTAACCCCTAATGAGCGAAAACAACTTGTTCAACGAATTACTAGATTCTCCTGGATTGGGGGCTATTTGTTTCACACAGGGGCAGACATGCATATCAGGAGATGCATTCGAGAGGATGATATTTTTGACATTTTGAAAGCCTGCCATGATCAACCATGTGGTGGACATTTCGCTAATTCCAGAACTGGACATAAAGTGTTACAAACAGGGTATTATTGGCCCACAATTTTCAAAGATGCAAAGAAATTTGTCCAAGCCTATTGTAGGTTTTAACCCCGTACAGAAATTACCTGCATACGAATTCTACATCACAGGAAAAATAAAAATGCGAGAGCATAACACATAAAACACATATACACAGAGATTTCCCACTGGATCTCAAAACCGAGACTACCAGCTTGATTTTTCATTAGTTTCCTTTCAATGTTACAACACATATTTATACATGCCGAAGCATCAAATACCATGGACCGAAAACCATC
Source organism: Pinus taeda (assembly GCA_000404065.3). Lineage (NCBI taxonomy): Eukaryota > Viridiplantae > Streptophyta > Pinopsida > Pinales > Pinaceae > Pinus > Pinus taeda. The sequence continues at coordinate 434 of APFE030816861.1, read as the reverse complement.
GCGTCCAAAACCATAGACCGAAAACCATAGGTAGGTTCGCCCAACCTAATATAGGGTCCAAAAAAAATTTTCTTGGGGCGCTGCCCCGAACCCCGTACAGGGGGCTTCCTGCCCTCCTCAAACCCCCCAGACAGGGGGGGCTGCCGCCCCCCCCGTTGCACAATTGGCGCAACGAAGGGGGGGCTCCGCGCCCCCTCTAACCGCCCGGTTCACTACGTAGGTTAGTCGTGGAAAGAATATAATACAACCCAACAAAATGGGTGTTCAAGAAGAAGACAAATGCAGAAGGGAAGGTGGAGAAGTACAAAGCTCGGTTGGTAGCAAAAGGTTATTCCCAGGTGCTGGGAATTGATTTTGGTGATATTTTTTCTCCTATTGCCAAGGTAACTTCTATTAGATTACTTTTATATGTTGCTGCTGCTTTTGATTTTGAG
>APFE030816856.1:937-14671 GCA_000404065.3 Pinus taeda | reverse complement strand
TGACATGCATGAGTTATTTATGAGAGAATATTCAGTTATCTGAAGTGTAACAGTTACATGCATGCATGCATTAACTAATTGAACTCACAATTAGTTCAACAAACTATTTGAACTAATATAACTAGACTTAACTCAATTAACTGAGCTAACTAATTACAACTCATCCTTATCTCTTTAACTAAGGGATAAATTCCTCAATCAATGGGATAAATGTTGCATGTCTCCACATAGACTTCATGTTTGATTTTCTACAACTAATTAAATCAAGATGAATTAATTAATTATTTTACAAGCAACTGCTAAGATCAAATTCGAATTTTACTTCTCTATTTTAGTTCAGGGACTAACTAAAATAGGAAGGTATCCCGAAATGCTATTTATGGTAGTGCTATTTTTAGCACTTCTATATTTATCATTTCTTGTTACTATTTTCAACACTCCCTCTCAACAAGAAAGGCATTCAACTCGAACCTGATCCTGAACCTTTGGAATGTTCTGCATACAACACTTCTCTCAAGTATTGTTTCTCTAGCAACTCTAGGAACACAAAAAATATCCAACCTAAATCAAAATGATGCCTTTGTCATCAAAGTCTTTGACTGCTATTGCCTCTGTTGACTGAAAACTCTACACCTCTATGCTCTTCAGTATCTAACTACTCTAGCCTTTGTCACTTTGACCTCTGACTGCATTAATCACACTAATTCCACTTGCTGCATCTGTGTTGTTGCTGGTCCTTTCTCCTAGCATTGCATCCGCATTGCACCTCCTCTCATCATGTTGCATCGTGCTTCCCAATGTTGCACTGCAACTCGGTTACTGAGAAGTAAGTAATTGATCTCCCAACTGACCTCCCTATTGGGCTAGACACACCCTCTGATGCTGAAGCTCCCTATGCTGTTGACAAGTGCTACCTCTGTGACCTCTAAGCTAATACAACACTACATGCATCTCGCACCATTGCACACCTCTCTATGCCATCCTGCACTAGTGCAACACTCCTGTGCCTCTCACATTGTTGCAGCCTGCTAGCTCTGCACTGTCTTGGGATTCCTGCACTGTAGCTCTCTTTGTTGCTCCATCTGCATCTGTCTCTACCCACTCAACCAGTCCTACTACTCCTCATTGGGGCTCGCGTAGCAAGGTCTAATAAAAGAGGTTGGGTACCTCAATTATCCTGCCCCTATTCCAGCCTTCTTGGGACTATCACTCCACATCACCCCACCTTCGACCTAGAGGTATGGATGCATGTGATCCCTCTGCCCACTTGGCTCAAAATTTCCCCCTACTGGAGGTCTCTCCATGAGTGGATGCCTCCACTTGGTCTCCTCTCAGGTTCTCTAGTTGTGGCTACTCCACAACCTCTTGAAGATGCTTCACCAATTGTGGCTCCTCCACTATTGTTTGAGACTTCTTATAGCACTACATGTTGAGAGGTAATGTACTCTCCTTCTCAACCACCAAGTCTCAACCAGTTGCCTTGCTCCTCAAGGCTTTGCATGCATCTTGAACCTCAAGAGCATATAGGTTCTTGGCTAGCACACCAATCTGTTTCATCTTTCCCGCTGTCATGAAATTTTTTGGAAAAAAAGAGCTAATTTTAAGTCAACGATATCTCCCTCATCTGAACTTCGATTCAGTCGATTTTTTTTTTTAATTTGGGTATTTTTTTGCAACGAATCCAGATCTACTATTTTTTTATTTTTTATTTTTTCCTGAAAATTTTGCGCAAATTTTTTTAGATATGCTCTAAAAACTCGCGGCCCAATTATTATTATTATTATTATTATTATTATTATTATTATACTTCGAATTTTCTTCTTCGTATACTATTCTTCACTTTGATCACCTTTGCTCTGATACCATGTAGAAATTCTCACTGTAGATCACCTGATAATGCAATACACTAAAGCAAAATACTTGATCTACTTCTACAAACAAACTTGCCAAAGCTTAATCGATTTTGAGCAAGATCAAATAGAACACATATAATAGAAAAGAAGATTCAATCGTAGATGAAACACAAAAGAATACTCTAGGGAAAGCCTCAGCGGAAAACCTTGATCTCTATATTATCATACAAGTGGAAATATGTTCAAATTACACAAAGCATTAGCTCACAAGCTATCCTGATCTCAGTACATTCCAATTGTTGCTCATAGACAGTGAAAGGCTTCTAACAAACTTTCTCCTCTACCCCCCAAGCTTCCTATTTACTTGCGTAGTTTCTCCTAGTGTCCAATGTTGCCACCTGTGTGAATTTACCTCTCACACAACACATTAAACTCAAAAGTAACGGTGCAATCCTGAAGGAGATAATTCATCCTGCATGCAAGAGATATCCTCCATGGAATATTTCTGCAACTGATAGTACATTGTCCCATCATCTGATCTCAACTAGGTTTTTTTTTCTGAACTGACATGCATGAGTTATTTATGAGAGAATATTCATTTATTTGAAGTGCAACAATTACATGCATGCATGCATTAACTAACTGAACTCACAATTAGTTCACCAAACTATTTGAACTAATCTAACTGGACTTAACTCAATTAACTGAGCTAACTAATTACAACTCAATATGACAACTCATCCTTATATCTTTAACTAAGGGATAAATTCCTCAATCAATGGGATAATTGTTGCATGTCCCCACATAGACTTCATGTTTGCTTTTCTACAACTAATTAACTCAAGATAAATTAATTTCAAACAGCTGCTAAGATCAAATTCGAATTTTACTTCTCTATTTTAGTTCAGGGACTAACTAAAATAGGAAGGTATCCCGAAATGCTATTTATGGCAGTGCTATTTTTAGCACTTCTATATTTAGCTTTTCTTGTTGCTATTTTCAACATGTTATGCTCTCACACTGTTTCTTTTCTATGTTTTAGAATTCATATGCAGGTAATTTCTGTACGGGGTTAAAACCTACACTAATTATCGAAGAATAGATTATTTATTTTCATGTTCTCATGGTAAGGCATACATTTACAACGCTAATTGTTTTTGAAAATTAGACTAAAGTAGCATGGCACAGACATTAGAAATAAGCTCACTAATAAAATTGTCCTTCATTGAGCATTCTCATGCATCAAAACATCATATTTTCATAGAGATGAGAATCTTGTTGTTAGGTATATTATTACACAAGAAGACAGATTAGAGGATCTAATGAAATTGAAAAAGATACAAATCATATTAATATTGGTGATGGGGTGGAAACTAAGCAAATATTGGAAGCTTATTATTTTCCTTTCGAAAGATAATTCTTCACATGACACCTCAAACAAATTAAAGGAACCAACTCTTTGAAACATAGACAAAACAAAAGGAAGCATAAGCTATGCTTTCATTGATTTCTTTATTTCAATTTCCCACATATGTAATATCATATTTTTTACCATTTGGATGTTTTGGATTGAATTGTAAATAAGTGGATATAACGAAAGGAGTCAAGTTATATGAATGAATTCATGTGTAAACATTGTAAATATTTTGTACGAATTCTCTTTGAGCCAAGCAACCTACTAAAATATTGTCATTGAGTAAGAAAACATTAATTTTGTTGAGAGTGTCTCACCCTTTGTAAAATACTTCCAACATAAATAGAAGCCATTGAATGCTAGTTTTCACATTTGAGTTTCCAAGATTAATCTACATTTTTTTCCAACCATGAGAAATGTCTTTATATTTCATATGAGGAATATACATATTTCAATCCTCTAAGAACTACTAAGACAATAAGACTCAAAACCATTACAAAAAATACTCATTATGAGTTCAACATGTTAGATGCATGGATTTAATCTGAATGTGGAGGATGACAACATTTCTGCTAACAACCTAAACTAAACCCAATTGACATAGATTTAAATTGTGCATGTACTATGTTATGTCAATAGTAATCACTTGCAAAGATAGCTACAACACTATTAAAATGTATAAGGTCATTGTTACAATTCCTCTATTAATTGATATGTGGGTGAAATTAGTATCATCTTTTTTGGTGTATACGTTGTGTAATTGTAATATAATACATGAAAACATGAAATTTCCTTTTATTTGAATAATTATTTAGCCTAAAATATATAATTTACTATTTAATTAAATTATTAAATAGATACTTACATTGTTTCTTATTAGCATCTTATTATTAATTTTATTATTAACCAAGACAAATTATGTTACTTCATCTTGCACATATAGATCTACATTTGTAAAACTTAATAAAATGATAAATATTAATTTAATAAAGTTTTGTCGTTTAATACTGTCATAATACTTCTGTTAGTGTTAGTGTCTTCACACTGCCATCAGTGATCAAAATTTACTCTTTTGCATTTCATACTAGGAGTCCCATTCTGATGAGTTGCATTCCATTAGTTCATGGATCTACTGATGGTAGGGTTCATTTCAGTTTTTTCCCTCATGACATATATCTTCTGACCTCCTTTCATACTTTTTAGTCAATGATTCATCCTTATTTTCAGTTCATTTCATCAATTAGGTCTTAGGTCTTAGGGTTTCAGTATCATTAAGTATTAGGGTTTTACCATGGTCAAATTTTAGTGAATATTGATTAATAATGGTCAGCAGACACATGAGGATTATGATAATGATCAGAAAAGTACTAATTTCTTAATTTGTAAGCCTAATAAAGTTCTCAGCTCAAAACTAGTTTTGAAGTGAAAACAGAGCATTTATATTTTATTGTTAAATTTCATGTAATTTTATTGATTTCATATGTAATAAATGGTTCCATGCTACTCCTGGTCACCTGGTGATATCGCCAAGTACTTGCCATTGCAAAAATTCAAAGAAATTGAGCATCAATTCACCTATCCAAGCAAAAGATCAAGCATTCAAAAAACAGAGTATTTGAAAAAAGCACATAGACATTACAAAAGTGGGTTTTCACCATCAAATATTAAAAAGTGAAAGTCATATAAAGCCATATCTCTTGGGATCATTTCATTATGCTAATGTTGAGATTCAAATGCTAAAGGAGAGCCAAAAACATGATTTCTAAGTGTCATTGAGCAAAGGTGTGCAATCACTGCATTTTTGGAGAAAATCAGATCGGTGTTGCACACTAGAGAATAGTGCTACACACCTGGAAGATTTCCTCAGTGCAAAAATGAACGGGTGCTACGCACTTGGGAGGCACTACGCACTTGGTAGCCAAGCCCCAAATCATTTCAAATCGCTCCAAATTGCTAAATTCATCCAAGTTTACCTCTTTGCAAGTAAGTACCTCAGTGTTTCTTGTTGAAAAAGGGTTTTCATAGCAAGTCTTGGTGATTCTCTCACTCATAAAGTCAAACCCTAATGTTTTTACCAAACTGTCTCATAAAATTTAAAAGCTCACTCATTTATTGCTTTCCTATCTCATCCATTTGCTACTGTTCCCTAAACCTCATCCCCTCGTATAAATTTCCTAAACACCATCCCCTCATATATTTTCCCCAATTCCTATACATTCTCCCCTAAACCCTACATACTTAAATCCTACATGCATCCCTAAACCCTACTCACTCCCTAAATCCCATTCACTCTCACTTACTCATTCGTAAAATCTCTTCATACTCATCTTTCATTCATCCACTCTATCTCTTCATCCACCACAAGTGATCACATCAATAAAAACAATGGAAAGAGACAGTGAATATGAGCTTGAAGAAGATACCCTTAGTGACAGTTCTAGGGAGAGAAACATACAACATAGGAAGCCTCATAAAGGAAGAAGGGTTATCAGAGAGGAGCCCACTAGTTTGAGGGAGTTGCAAGCTTGCCCACTTGCCATTTCTTTCTTTAAACACCAGTCATGTTTTGATTTTTTTGAAATGGTAGAAAGGGTTAAATTTCATCATGAGTTAGAAAGGTTGTTTGTGACACATTTGGACAACAATGAAGTATCCCTTCCTGGAGTTACATTCACCTTAACACCAGCCATCATTTTAGAGGCTACATGTATTCCAAATGTGGGTGAAAAGTGGAACAAAGGTCAGGATATTGATAGGGAGTACTATGAGCCTTACATCAAGGCTAGATACAAAGACAAACTCAAGAGAGTCTTCCCCTTCATGTTCTTAGAAGATAGGTTTTCTCCTTTGATGAAGATCATTATCAAGTACTTCACTTATGAAGGTAGGTTCTCCTGATTGTAGGCCTACCACATTAGACTGTTGATGCAATTAACTAGAGTAAGGATGATGAATATCCCTTACTTCATGTTTAGAAACATTGAGAAGATGGCACTTATTTTAAAGAAGAAACCATATCCCCAATAGTTAAATAGCATCTTCCACTACTCTTTGATTAAAATCATTGTTCTACATCAGCTGAACCTTCTTAACATGCCATGGGAGACTTTCATTTCCCATGAAATGTTAAAAGGCCCTCAAATATTTTCATTAGTGCCTCATGAAGAAGGTGGACCTTCAGGACATGAAAAGGTCAAAGAGACTGAAATTGTTGGAGTGCCAGTGTTTGTGTTATATGAGAGGGGCACTAGGAGACTTTTTGCAGTTGCTAGGCGAGTATTATATCCACAAGGTGTGGAGGGGTCTCGCCTTCATCATCAAACTACAGGCAAATGCTATCTCCACAAGGAGTGGAAGGGGCTTTGCCTTCTTCTTCAGCTAAACAGGTATAGGTTGAGTAGCAAAGCAAGGGCAAAGGTAAAGGAAAGCAAAATATGCATAAGAAGGATCTTAGTGATGCGCAAGAAAGAGATTTTGACCTTGTTGATCATGAGGAGACACAAGGAGTTGATGTCATTGACTTAGAAACTCAAGATCCAAAAACTGCCAAAGACATGATCATTAAAGAACAAGAGGTTGAGATACAGTTCTTATCAGATAACTTGGAGAGGGCTAAGTGGGTCATCAAATATCTAGAGCAAGAAAACAAGCAATTGAGCGACAAGCAAGACCTCATGGAGTTTCAAATGATTAAGGAAAACAAGCAAAAGGCTAAGAAGGCCAAGGTCAAGTTGACTTCAATTGAACAAGAGATCGAGAATGACCGACAAAATTGGCTTGAAATGGTTAATATACACCTTGAGAGGCTGATTGAGAAGGACAATAGAGACAAGAAGATGCTTCGCCACATGGCCTACCACTACATGACTCTTAACAAAATTTGCAATATAAGAATGAGGAAGCTTAAGGCTAGGTTGAGGAAGGTCTTAAGGAGAAAAAAGGAGCAATAGAAGTTGAAAATATTTACTGAAGCCTCACTAGCCCATCAAAGCAACTAATGGTGGTGCCTTGTGCCAAATCTGGGCAAGTTTGATAAATTTTTGCCATTTTCAAATTTTGAAATTTTGAACGCAGAAAATTGCCCTCAGTGGCGTTGTGCTTTTCATTGGAGGACGTTTTGAAGAAATGGCTTATATATATGGATTCAAAATGATGAGAGCATCAAACCTAGAAAATCCCAGCAATTTTGGAGCAAAACTAGGTCACCAAAAGGTAAAAAAAACCTACCAAAAAATGACCTCTCTGCCTCTTTTTGGACCCACAGAAGCAGCCTTGGGAGATTTCACTTTTGAAGGGAACAATGACCTCCAAATTCAAAAGTTAAAGATGTTCCAGAAACTAGACAGGAATAACTTTCCAATGAGCTATCTTGTGTTCAATTTGGCCAAGGATAAGGCCTTCGAAATCGAGTCTAAATCAGTGTTATGCACCTGGCCAGGGGCGCTGCGCATAGAGCCAGTTTACCCGAAAAATCTAGTTTTCACCTAGTTTCTCTGCAAGTTGACTTTTTCTCTCTTCGTGGATGAATTTATGGTTGTAATTAATGTTATGGTATGTAAATGTAATTGTGAAATGACCTTAGGGGGTAGATTCATCAGTGTGAGTTGGTATGGGGGTTAGTGAATCAATTTCCATGCTTATAGGGGCAAGTTGTTCCACTGCCAATATTCCTATTCCTTGTTTGGAAATGGTTGTAACAGTTCTTTGTCTCTTGGATTCGAACCATGATGGCTAGCATAGGTGGTTTGATGTCTATATTATGTCTTTTTTCATTCATTAGCAAAGGTTGACCTGTCTTGGATGCTCTGAGCTACATTGTACACTTTTATCAGTAGTTTAGCAAGGAAATCCTAGATTAGCCCTAGTAAATCCTTGCATATTAGTTCAGATTTGGACCCATCTCAGTAGGAGCAGCTTGTGAATTTGTTGCAAAACCATCTTAGTTCCTTTGCTTGGGGCTATGAAGATATGAAGGCATTCCTCCTAAAACTTGTACACATCATATCTATATTCAAGAAGGAACTCGACCTGTTCGACAACCCCAAAGGTGAATGAATCTAGCTCTAAGAGATATTGTGAAGGAAGAAGTACAAAAAATCTTGGCTGTCGATTTTATCTATCTTATTTCTGATAGTCAGTGGGTCTCTCCATTAGTGCTAGTACCAGGTGCTTGATACCTTTGTAGGAAAGAAATATTTTTCCTTTATGGATGGCTTTAGTGGCTATAACCAGATACAAATTGCACCCGAAGATCAGGATAAAACTACTTTTACATGTCCATGGGGTACATTTGCTTATAAAATGCTTCCATTTGGTTTATATAATGCCCCGACCACCTTTCAAAGGGCAGTCCTAGCCATTTTTGCTGATCTAGAATTTGTAGATATTTATATGGATGACTTTTCTGTGTTTGGTGATTCTTTTTAGGAAGCTCTCAAAAATATGGAGAAAGTACTTCTTCGTTGTCAAGAAGCCCATCTCGCCTTGAGTGACAAGAAATGTAGATTAATGTGCAAAGAGGGAGTGGTACTTGGCCATTTGATTTCTGGTAAAGGTATCTAGGTTGATCAAGTAAAGATTGAAATCATTCTGCATCTTCCTGCACCCAAAACTCAAAGGGAAGTAAGAGGTTTTTTAGGAATTGTTGGTTACCATAGAAGATTCATTGAAATTTTTTCTAAGATAGCTGCCCCTCTTTTCTGACTTCTAGCTAAGGATAGTGAATTTTCTTGGACCATAGCTTGCCAACAGTCTTCTGAAACATTGAAGGAAAAGTTAGTACAGGCACCAATTTTGAGAGGTCCTAGCTTACCAACAGTCTTTTGAAACATTGAAGGAAAAGTTATTACAGGCACCAATTTTGAGAGGTCCTAACTGGTCCCTGCCTTTTCAAATTTCCTATGATGCTTCAGATTTGGCTATTGGCGCAGCTTTAGGACAATAGGAAAATAAGAAATCCTATGCTATTTATTATATTAGTAAGAATTTGTCTTCCGCTGAATTAAATTATACATTTACAGAGAAAGAGTTTTTAGCTGTAATTTTTGCAATTAATAATTTTAGGCACTATATTACAGGATATGAAGTATTTGTACATACTGATCATTCCGCGATTAAATATTTGATGAAAAAACCTTTGACTAGCGGTAGAGTGACTAGGTGGTTACTATTTTTGTAAGAATTTAATATTACTATTGTTGATGGACAAGGAAAATCTGACGTTGTAGCAGATGTTCTTTCTAGATTAGATCATCCTAGTGAAGCAACTCCTGTTAATGATGATTTTCTAGATGAACATCTTTTTGCTATGTCAACAGATTCTCCGTGGTTTACTGACATTGCTAATTACTTGGTTACTGGGAAAACACCATCCCACTTGTCCGCTCGTGAAAAGCAGAATATTATTTAGAAAAGTGTTGCATACTCCTGGATTCAAGGAGATCTCTTTTACACCGGTCCAGACCTAATTATCCATAGGTGTGTAAAAGAGGAGGAAATGTTTGACATATTGAAATCCACTCATGATGAACCTTGTGGAGGCCACTTCACTGATAAGTGGACTACATATAAAGTATTGTGTGCTGGTTACTTTTGGCCTTCCTTGTTTAAGGATGCCAAACAATATGTCAGGTGATGTGATAACTGTCAATGAGTGGGCCAACCTAACCAAACCAATGAAATTCCTTTATGCCCCCAAGTTATGATTGAGCCATTTGAAAAATGGGCTACTTATTTTATAGGGCCTATAAATCCAATGTCATTAAGTAAAAAGCATATTTTGGTTTGTATAGATTTTGTTACAAAATGGGTAGAAGCTAAAGCTGTTTCCTTTGCTACAGAAAAAGTTGTTGTTGATTTCCTTTTTACTTAAATCTTTACTAGATCTGGTGTGCCTAGAGAAATTATTTCTGACAATGGTCCACAGTTTATTTCTAATTTGGTACAGGGTGTGATGGAGCAATACAAGATCCAGCATAGGAAATCCACGCCATATCACTCGCAAGCAAATGGCCAGGTGGAATCCACAAACAAAGTGATCGAGTCCATTCTTACAAAGACAGTAAATATGCATCGGAAAGACTAGGCTGAAAGATTACCAGAAGCTTTGTGGGCATACAGGACCACTTGGAGAAATAGCATGGGACATACACCATATGAGCTGGTATATGGCAAACAAGTTCTGTTACTAATTGAATTCCAGATCAAAACTTTCAAAACTGCAGTTCCGTTAGGACTAGATCTCTCTGAGGCACAACAAAAACGTCCTCTCCAATTAAATGAGTTAGATGAATTTCGTAGGGATGCTATTTAGCAAAACATACTAATTCAACAGCAACGCAAAAGGTGGCATGACAACTCTATTCAGAAAAAGCAATTCCAACCAGGTGATTGGTGGATCCTTTATGATTCTAGATTTAAAATTTTTAAAGGGAAATTACATACACATTGGATAGGACCTTATGAAGTGATCTGAGTATTCAAGAATGGAGCAGTAGAAGTTAAAACTATTGATGGACAAAATTCAGTGTTCTTGATAAATGGACACAGATTAAAGAAGTATTTTTAGCTGCTTGTCAGGAAAGATTTTACACAGCAAGTCCAACAACAATTCGGGATGGTAGTGGTGAATGGTAATACCAACCTTTTGAAAACATGAATTCTTCTTCTTCTTAAAAAAGAAATAAAAAAATAATACAATTTTCTTTTAAAAAAAGTAAAGAAAAAACATTTTCCTGTAATTATGAAAATCGGTTCACTGACATGATTGCAGAAGGATCAACCTGAAAACCAGCTTGCTGGCAGGAAGATAAATGATTTCTAATAAAAAGAGAAGGTTGCTTGATCTTTAGATATGCTAGCGACCACCAAGTAGAAGCAGGTTCAACAAAACCAACCTTTATACAATTAGGGTAATTAGCATGGATATTTTTATTCAAGTAACGCTTAATTTTTGCTACAGTTTTTTTTTTTGCACCAGTGCAGGTAGACCTTCCAGAAAATTTTCTGCCTTTCCTCATATTCCAGTTTTGTAATATTCCCTCAGTTTTCTTGTTCAATCCCAGAATGATTAACCTTCCCATATTCTTCTGAATTTACCTTGTCCGTTTCGTAAAAACCCCACTTTACTCTTAATTTTTTTTCCTATCCCACTTCTGTTTATCCCCTCTTGTGGTACTATTCCTGGTGTGGAGTATCAAAGAAGGTACGTTTTGATGGTTATTTCAGTATCTTTTCATTAGGACTTATAAGCCTTTTTGCATTATGAACTTAGAAAATGATAAAGAATTATAATGAAACATGTGAGATTAATATAGAACGCTGACAATTGTCGTTTCCATGTACAGGAGGGAGGAAAAACGAAAAGTGGCCATCCTAAAGGAAAAGACAAAGATGGATTAACTGTTGTCCCTTCGACGGGAGACCGCATGCAAACCAGATCAAAACAGGCCAACCCATGAAAGGAAGCGGAGATACCAGCTCGGTGCAGAAAAGAGAAGAAGTGACTCATGATTAACGATTCTGTGAATCCCTAAGGATCCTTGATCTTGAGGGATCATTGTTTTATCTATTTATGCATATAGATATCTCCGTCGTCACCCTTATATAAGGGGTAGCATTGTTAGCTTAAGCATGGTTATGCTCTTATGTAATTTCTTTTAAAAGATCAAGACTATGATCATTACGTACTGTTAAGACTTGCTTTACTGTAATTTTACTTCATGCATTAATACAGACTTGGTTACTCTTTTATCTTTGAGCCTGGATCAACCTTAAGTGGTGTACTCCTGGAGGCTAAGGGCCCAGCCCTGGAGGACACTTTATCTTGTACCATTACGCGTGGTTTCTATGTGATTTGCTTATCAATGTGATCTGGTAATCTGACGTGTTTTATAAAGTTTATGTCACATGCTCTGTCGTGTTTAATCCATTTAATGTTCTTGCAAACAAAAGTGTTGTATTGATGCTGCATCATGTTACTACTCCTTTAGGTGTTGGTATAATACGGTTAATCTCTACAGGATACTATTGTTCCATTACAGAGTTTTTGTGTTATGCGATTGTGCCTTAGCATTACAGAATTTATCTTGGAAGCTCTGATTTTATATGATTATTGAATTCTTGAATATTACTGTTTCATCTTGATGCAAGTGTACGTTGTCTAATTAGAAGTGACAACTGAATTAGACTGAGCACGTTGTGTTTATATGGTTTTCAGTGTTGTTCCATCATGTATATGTAGGCAGTGTTGTTCCATTGTGTGTGTACATATTTAAGAATGAAGGATTGATGTTTGGACTGACATGATTGAATAGATTCGCAGCTTGTTAAACTTAGTTACTGCTCTATTCCTTGATTGTTGTTTCATTTCCGAATTGTTGTTCCATTTCTGAATTGTTGTTCCATTTCCGAATTGCTGTTTCATTTCTGAATTGTTGTTCCATTTCCTAATTGCTGTTTCATTTCTGAATTGTTGTTCCATTTTAAGGTTGTTGTTCTCTTTATCTGCCGTTCCATTTCTTATTATTTGTTAAGGATGATCTCAGGCTATAGTGAGCATCGGCATCTGCTGCCCGGCTCCCAGACCCTTGATCTGTTCTCTGAATTATTTTCCATCAATTTCTAAAGGGATGGGTTATTGCTACATATCCCTTGACTGATACATTGCTTTTTGAAGTAGTTAAGTTGTAGACAAGCATCCATTTACTTTTGTAGTTTCAAACAACTGTACTACGAGCATTACTCTGACAAATGCTAAGCCTCAGACTGAGACACTCTTTGAAATAGCAAAATGTTCCTGGATTGACATATTAATGTGAGGTAACTAGAGGGAAAGAGACCTTTTTTATAGCTCCACATTTTGGCACCGTTGCCGGGGAAAGAGTGTAGCCATTTGTTTTTTTCAGAGTAGTGTACGAGCCTGCTAGGGAAGAATTGGGTTTTGAAAACAGAAGGTAAGAACCTATGTGTGGAGCATGTAAAAGCCCTGCTCCTTTGCCCGCTTTCCTGCAAGATTTGCTGTTATTGCTTAAGTAGGATTTAGTAGTTAAATTGAGTGCATGACTAAGCAGAAAAAGCTAGAGAAAAATTCCAAACCTTTACCAAAGCCAGAAAAAGCTAAGGGGCCGGTGACCCTTGGTCGATCAACCTTCATAGACGAAATCTATAAGAAAGCCGAATCTCAGCCCTCAGTAGGACCCAGGAAAATTACTTCTAAACAGCCTACTAGCTCCCTTCAGGCCACAGGTTCACCACCTATAGCCTTTGTTGAGGTGCATAGTCAAACTAACGAGCAGGACTTTCAAGAAATTGAAAATTCTACTCCAGAGCTATTGCAGGAAGGGAATTTCAGTAATCTTTGTGAAGGAGGAGGAGAGACAGGAGAAACTGAGGAACCGAGATCTCCTCTTAGGATAACTTAGCCATTGAGCAGCCCAGACAAAGGGAGTGCTGCAAAAATTACTATTG
>APFE030816850.1:0-13160 GCA_000404065.3 Pinus taeda | reverse complement strand
TATATATGAACAAAGTCTTTTCTTCCCATTAAAAATATGATTATGTTTAGGAATTTGATGTATAAGAAGAAGATTTACAACATGGAAACCAAGAGGCTTCCCAAAATTGTTTCTAACTCTAGCCAAAATTCCCACCTCTGCTTCCCATTAAAAGCATGACTATGTTTAGGCAGTTGATGTATAAGAAGAAGATTTACAACATGGAAACCAAGAGGCTTCCCAAAATTGCTTCTAACTCTAGCCAAAATTCCCAAATCTGCCTCAAGTGTAGATGGCACAAGCATGCCCAGTCTTGGCTCGACCATTAAGGGATAAATGAAGATATCATCTTAGGGAATAAGGATAGTATCAAAAATACTATTACCTCCAAATTTAAGGATAAATTGTGGGATGCTAAGGAGCTAGAGGGAAAAAGGAAGCTAAGGTATTATAAGGAGGTGATCAATCCCACCCTTTCTAACCAAAATTATTTGTCTGTTTTGACAAGTAATAAAAAGAAAATGAGCATTACTAAGATAAGAACTAACCCTCATGAGCTTCAAAGTGAAATCGACCGGTAATCTATTCCCAAAACACCTTGGGACGAAAGAATCTGCCACCTTTGCAATACTAAGAGGGTGGAAGATCAAAAACCTTTTCTCTTAGATTGCGCAACTCTTACTCACATTCACACTCATTTCCAAATTATTTTCCAAACTTCCAACCTCCTTGACTTGTTTTTTTTTTTTTGTAAATTTAGACTAATTCTATTAAGTAAAAATATTGTACAAGAGGATGCATTCCAGAGATGCAGGAAACCGGCAACCGGAAATGATAGGACTATCAACCTCGGTTCCGGATGAGTTAGGCAAGCAAGGAGCTATAGCAAAGCACTCGAAACCTAAGAAGCGTTGAAAGCTACCCTGAAAGCATAGAGGCTTCAACACGAAGCTTTTTCCCTTTCCTTTTTTTAACTTCAACCCAGCCATTTTGGGGAGGCTGGGCGACTACAACTTGAAGATTGGGATCCTCCAGAGGGGAGCCATCCTTTTCTGAATCTGAGGAGGAGGACAGATGAACACGTTTATGAGCAATGGCTGAGTCAGAGGAAGGCGCCAGGCCATCGGTGGGAGGGCCCTCATTCAATTCTTCATCGCTATCTTCATCTTCAGAGCTGGAGGAATCAGAGTCCGCGACTGGAGGAGGAGAGCACGGAGCCCATCGTTTGGACTTGGCCTTGGAGACGTTGGCCTTGTTCTTCTTTGTCGGACGAGATGGGCATGTATTCTGCAAATGCCCCGATTGGTGGCAATGTCGGCAACGAAAAGCTGTATTCTCGTAATCCAGTGTCTGGGTCCAGACAAAGTCGTTTATCTTGAGATTGATTTGTTCTGGAAGACCTTTACTCAGATATAACTCCACACATACTCTTGCATATGAGTAGAGACCGTTGAATTCCCGCCATAAATCTCTCTTGATGAAGCTGCCCAGGGTGTCTCCTATAGCTCTGAAGACCCGAGTACTCCAAAGGTGGGCAGGTAGGTTTGGAAGCCGAATCCATACCGGTGTCTTGGTAATGACTGCATTGGCTGGATCAAAATCTGGGAACCAAGGAGTCAAAAAAAGCCCTGAAGTGCCCATGAACTAAGGGCCCTCTGCTAAAGCCTTTTCATAGTGCTTATTATTATCAAATAGAACAATGAAATAACCTTTCGAACAAAAAAAGAGCTTACAGTGATGTGTCCAGTTTGCATGGATCCATGCATATAGATCCTGAGATCGTGGCCATAATCCATTAAATCTGCAAATGATGGCTCTTTCTGCAAAATCTTGAAGCTGGGAGGCCAGATCTTCATGCATGAGATCCATAGAGGGGACTTCTTCAGTCTTGTCAACCAAGAAGGCTTTAGATTTAAGGGCTTCTGGGGGTTTGGGGTTCTCAGAATGAACTGCATCCTTGTATGAGAAAGGCCGAGTAGAGGAAGTTTGTCCTGCTGCTCCTCCTCTCAAACGAAGGGTAGCCACCACCAAGCTGTTCCTGGAAATGCTGTAAGAAGAGAGGGGAAGAGGGTCTTCAAGTTGTTTACCTTGAAAGAGAAGTCGAAGAAGGCTTG
The DNA here is from genome assembly GCA_000404065.3 of Pinus taeda. Lineage (NCBI taxonomy): Eukaryota > Viridiplantae > Streptophyta > Pinopsida > Pinales > Pinaceae > Pinus > Pinus taeda. The sequence goes on along the minus strand of APFE030816850.1, from coordinate 11,067 downwards.
ATGGGATCCCCATTCTGCGCTCTAGATTCAGTTTAAGTTCCTGCACCAGATCTGGAGGGCTGACCCATTGCATGCTGGTTCTGCCTGAAAGCTGAGAAATTTGGATTTGAAAGGAGTCAGATAAAGGCTTTGACTCCATGCAGATCTCTGGATCTGGCCAGAGCGTAAGCCTGTCTACCTTATGGATGGATAGATCTGGTCGATCTTTGACAGATCTAAAGCTCAGACTGCGGGGAAGAGATTCGTATTTCCGGAGCATGTGTTGCTGGGCAAGATTATCGTTGTCCGGGCAAGAACCCTTACGATCGTAGCTCATGTATTTCACCAGATTGTCCTTTCTTGGCATCTCATTCTTGCGAGCTTTGAGCGCGGCAGCGAGGAGCCTGGGCAAGCAATCAAACTCGGCGGTCTCCACCTGAGGCGTCCAGCTCTCGGGATTCTTGAAGCAGGGAAAGGCGGGCCTTGCGCAGAGCTGGACAACATTGGCATCACTGTTGTGGCCACTCGTACCATCGAGCAACAAAGTATCGATCTGCAGGCAGCCCGAGGCTTTCCGGATCTGCTGCGCGGTTTCCAATGCTGCTCCGTCTGGTTCGACGCCCACAAGACTCGAACCGTTGTTGCTTATGATGCCAAAATCATCGTCGGGAGGAAGCTGTATTGAATCCAAGTCAACATTGGAAAAATCGATGTTGAGCTGCGGGGTTTCGGTGCCCAGACGATGAGCAGGCACTGGCATCTCCATCCTGTTCTAGCCGCCAACATGATACATACTTAAATTGATAACAATTTTTCCAGAGAACATAACCATCTGTTCTTATTGATCTCTTGACATGTTAAGTAAGCCAAACTATACTGATCTCAAAGTGCTACTTTCCTTTTCTTTGATCATGAATAACATTTTAAAGAATAACAATTAATCTCTTACTTCTTAGTCGCATTATTCTAGTGGTGTTAATCATGTATATATATAGTTAATATATAATATTATTATTATTATATATATATATATATATATATAATATATATTTTCATGAAATAAACAGTTTTTCTATTATTTTCAATTTTATAAAATATGTCTTCGTTTTAATTTTATTTATTTTAATTTTAATCTTTTTTCTATTAGTTTCATCATACTTATACTAATAATCAAAATAATTTAGAAAACTAATATTTCATCCTATTTTCCAATGAGGATATCATTGAAATATTTGTACCTGGATCATTTTAGAGTACACTAACATCATAGTATCAAAATGATAATTACGCCGTAAGGCGTTTCCCTCGGGGAAGAACTTCCTTAGGTGCCACCGTGTATTGTTTTATGGGGTTGATATGATATGTTAGACGATTGAGTGTTTTTTATGAGCAATTTATGAGATCAATTAGTTGTTTAAAACACATGTACATCAAGTAAATTACAAAGAAATAAACACAACAAACTCATAAACACAGAGCTGATAAAGGAGTTCACCCTTCCTGGGCTACATCTCCTTAGACTTGCTTCAATGGCTAGGCCCTCTTTGGAATAATGGTCAATTCTCTGATTACATGCACCGGTAATGCTCCAATGTCTTTACAACCTGCTCCATTGGATTTAGAAGACCCAAAAACCCCAAAAATGACTTTCTAAGCTTTGCAATTGGACTTCAATTAATCTAGGCTTGAACTCCTCTCTTGGTGGCCCTAAGCTTCCTTAAACTTCAATGTAGAAAAATTACATACATAAGTGTTTTTCGCCTCTGTAACCTATTTCGTTGTGTCCAAAGCATCCAAATCATATAGGAATGATTCTTTTTGAGCCAAAATTGGTCGAAATAGGCCAAAGTTATGGCCTCTTCAGTTTTCCCTAGGAAAACTCCACCAAAACTGGAGAAACTCCAACTATCCCCACCAAAATTAGCACAATTCCGGATTTAGTAGACTTGCCAAAATTGCCGCCAACCTAATCCGAAATTAATTAAAGGTTAGTAGTGAGTTAATTAACACTAAACTCCACTTAATTTGGTGCGGTTAGTAATAAGCCCAGCCTCTAGTTACAATGTAAGGTCACATGGGAGGGGGCTTGCCTGCGAGGCTGGCCATCTCTTTCCCCTACCACCAATTACTATCACATTAACTACAAACTACACCCAACATATGTTAAGTGACATGGTTTTGGTATATAGGTAAGGCTTGGCGCTTGTGTGGGTGAGGTCACGAGTTCGATTCCCTAGTTTGCCCAAATAATTTTACATGACCTTTGAAAGGGCACATGGCAACCTCCGCACTTGCCACGTGCCAGCCTCTCATTGGTCCACCTCAATGCCTTTGACTAATCTGATGTCAACACTTGTCAAATCTAGATTGAGCCACTTGTGGGAATATTTTGGGAATATTCCAAGGTATATTATGGGAATATTTCAAGGAATATTCGTTGGAATATTTTCTTTTGTTGACTGGGTTGTACGGATGCCTAGTCAGCATCCCAGTCAACGTATACCCAAAATTTGCCTGTTTTAAAAAACAGACAAAAGGCTCTAACTTTCTCATACAAACTCTGTTTTTTAGTGAAACAAGTCACGTTGGGATCGTATCACTAAGACGAACGCAGTCTTTTAGGTTTTGAGAAATTCTGAGCACTTTGTTTTTTGAGCAAATTTTTTCCCCTAATCCAAATTTTTATCACTCCTTCCCACTAACAGGCTTTTGGACCCACAAAAGTTGGTTATCTAATGAGAGCTTAATACTCTTCTCCTTCCCAAGTTCTATTAATTGATTTTACTTGGAAAAATCTCCATGACAACCACTTGGGTTCACTGACATGCCTTGCCTTGCAAATGGCTTGGCACTTCAACCAATGTTCTCTTTTTGTTGCTGACCCAATCCAACACTTGTTGGCTTCTTGATGATTAAACACTTTGTTGTACCAAAGTGATCCCTTGACACTTGGAAAGCTCACTGATGGCCTTCCCACTAAGAATCATGTTCCTCCTTTGCAACACCTGCATTTGATGCAAGCTTCTCCTTGGAAACCACTTTTCCAAGTTAAGCCCATCTGAGTGAACTACAACAATGATTTCCAATATTAGTAATAACAAGAAAACAAATGACCATTCTTTTACCTCCAGGGTTCCAAATTCTACATCTGGAAGAATGCATTCGCCATCTCTTTTGCTTCTTGGCGTTAATACATCAAATGGTCTACAATGGTTGCAATTCTTTTTTTGGCATTTTTGTCCACTTTTTCATCTTGATTCCATCATCCTCTAGTATTAACATGCTTATCATGTCATTTTTTTAGAATGAAGGCATAATCATGAACCTCTTGCTCAAGTGTGGACCTTCCAAAATCCTATGACAATTTGTCACAAGAAACACCATTAACCTTGAAAAACACTCATGCAAGAATATAACTTGACGACCTCTTCCTTTTGCTTCTTCAAAGCAACAAATGTCACATCATGTGAACATCACCATGTCCTCTTACATCTTGGTGTATAAACCATCGACTAAACACAAGTTGACAAAACATGTTTCTTCAAAGCAACTGACTTTCAAATCAAGCAAAAGCATGTACAAAAACTTGATGATTTATAACAAGAATTCCACATTCTCATGAAACAATTCATCACATGTCCCTTTCATATTTGGAGACAAAATCAACTCTTCCAAGTCGATATAACATACATGTAACAATCAATCGACCACACAAGCTGACACTCATGCATGTGCAAATGATCAACATTCTCAATTTGACAACGTACATGTTAACAAAGCAATCAACCAACACAAGTCAATCACTCATGCATGTTCAAGCACAATGAAACTATTAAAAAATTCACTATTCACACACACTCTCTCATGCATGTATAAAAGTCCTCAACTCTCTCACAAGTACAATCACAAGTACAAGAATCTCATTGGTATGCACGAATACTTAAACAGCTGAAATGACCAAATTTTTTGCAATGAAGTGAGACAACATACTCCACTTTCGAACACCTTCCTAGTGTAAACATGCAAGTTCAAGAATGCAACATGCATGCAAATTTCCATCTTTGCTGCATTTAAGTGAGTCAACATAACTCTACTTTTCCAACATCTTGCTTCATGCAATATGCAACATACTTTCAGGAGAAAATAAATACATTCAAATAACAAGGAAATGCATCAATAAGGCAAGATTTGCATCAATTATCAAAAGAAATGCAAGGCCTTAATTGGTTAAGAAATCTAACCATCTTTTTCCAAACCATTTCAATGGCACTTATTTCAGTTGCACTTCATCATGTGTATCATTCTAACCTACATCAATTACGGAATCCTCTTTTCCGTTCTTGCCAAATTCTCTCTCCACCTTATTCAAATGTCGTGGATGACTTGTTGGATGTAAAGTCCAACACTTGTCTACAAGATGACCCTGCTTATGGCAATGAGTGAAAATTAATTTCATCTTCTTTTCAACATGGTTTCCATTATCCAATTGACCTTTGGCTTTCTGTCTCTTTTGTTTTTAAAGTTTCTTGTGTATGGCTATCCTATTCCAACACCTCAAAATAGTATGGTTATTCAAACCACAAAAGGAAAATGTAAATTTTCTCCAAATATTATGTGAATATTTACCATGTTTATCATAATCAAAAGAAACTTGATTAAAGATAGACTTATACCTTGCATATTCACCTTTGTCACCTTCTTGAGGAAGTGAATTTGATGAAGTAGTGGCTCTCTTTAGAATGCCAACAATAGTTTCAATGACCTTAGAGCTTTCAACATCCTCTTGTTTTCCATTTCCGCTAGTTGCATTCTTATGAGCATCTTCTTGCAAAGTGGGTATAAAACTTTTGCATTCCTCATGAACACAAACTTTACAAGCTTGAGGTAATGAACATGTAATAAAATCCTTCTTGGAACAACTTCATGTGCCTCCTTGGCTTTGGAGCATTCTCCATCATGTTTTCCATAACTAAGACCCAAATACCTAGGCCTTTCCTCAACAAAAATTGGCTCAACTATGCCTTGTGCATGTTTTCCTAACCCTTTACCTTCATAGCCCATATTCATCAATAATTTGGACCCTATTCCTCTAGTGTGTCTTTTAAAGCACCAAAACATTAATTTTGAGAGGAAATTGAAGATAAACTTGAATTTCATACCTCATTTTCATGCACATACTTGGCTAGGATTTCCTTAGCATCATGGAGTTGAATCTCCATCTCATGCATCTTTTCAAGAAGCTCTTGCTTCTCCTCCTTCATGGCCATCAACTCCTCTTGAAGCATAGTGTTCTCCTTCCTATCTTCATTCATCTCTTGCACCATATTTCTCATGATGATAAGCTCTTGCAACATCTCTAAATCAAAGAGTCCTGCTAAGGAAGATGGATTAAAAACATCACTTGTTGAAGCTGCCATCACACTTGTAATGCATCAAAAAGCTTCACAAATATTTAAAAATTTTCTCAACAAAAAAACATCTTCTTTCTTAAGCTTACACACATAAACTTGCACACAATTAAATTCTCTTTGCACAAATACAAAACCAATAACTAATTTTCTAGCTAATCTTGGCAAACCATCTCAGGGTTAAAATGAGCTAACCTTCCTCTGATACCAACCTAATCTGAATGTTGGGAAAACTTGTTAATGCTATAAAAGCTCCTATTAAAAAATGTGTTTAGGATCGTCTCAAATTAACCAAAATGTGAGGAATTATGTGTCCGGTATTGAGTCTCTTTTATAAGCATTTTATGAGATTAATTAGCTGTTTAAAACACATGTACAACAAGTAAATTGTAGAGAAATAAAACACAACAAACTCATAAACACAAAGCTGATAAAGGATTAATGGTCAATTATCTTATTACATGAACCTAAAATGCTTCAATGGATTTGCAACCTGCTCCATTGGATTCAGAAGACCCAAAAACCCCAAAAATGACTTTCCAAGCTCTGTGATTGGACTTCAGTTGATCTAGGTTTGACCTCCTCTCTTGCTGGCCCTATGCTTCCTTAAACTTCAACGTAGAAAAATCACATACATAAGTGCCTTTTTGCCTCTATAACCTATTCCATTGTGTCCAGAGCATCCAAATCGTCTAGGAATGACTCTTTTTAAACCAAAATTGGTCGAAATATGCCAAATTTATGGCCTCTTCAATTTTCCCTAGGAAAACTCCACCAAAACTGGAGAAACTCCAGTTAACCCTGCCAAAATTGGCACAATTCCAAATTTAGCGGACCTACCAAAACAGTCGCCAACCTAATCCAAAATTAATTAAAGGTTAATTGCGAGTTAATTAACACTAAACTCCACTTAATTTGGCATGGTTAGTAATAAGCCCAATCTTCGGTTCAGTGTAAGGTCACATGGGAGGGGGATAACCCTCTCTTTCCCCAACTGCCAATGACTATCACATTAACTACAATTTGCACCCAACATATGTTAAGTGACATGGTTGTGGTATAGCGGTAAGGCTTAGCACTTGTGTGGGAAAGTTCATGAGTTCAATTCTTCGGCTTGCCCAAATAATTTTACATGACCTTTGAGAGGGCACATGGTAGCCTTCGGGCTTGCCACGCAGCAGCCTCTCATTGGTCCACCTCAATGCCTTTGGCTAATCCAATGCTAACACTTGTCAAATCCTGATTGAGCCACTTGTGGGAATATTCTAAGGAATATTCTCTGACATATTCTTTTTTCTGTACCCAAAATTTGTCTATTTGACAAAACATACAGAAGGTTCTAACTTTCTCATGCGAACTCCCTTTTGAGTGAAACGAGTTGCATTGGGATCGTATCACTGAGACGGATGTAGTCATTCAAGTTTTGAGCAATTCCTAACACTTTTATTTTTGAACAAATTGTTGCCCCTAATCCAAATTCCAATCACGTTTTCCGAAGAGGAGGCCATCACCGTCTTGCAAAATCTCATGGAGGCCATAAGCTACTACCACTCCATTGGAATCATCCACCAAGATATCAAACCTAACAACATTCTCTTAAAAAACCATTCTAGTTCCCTTTCTCAAATCAAGTTTATAGACTTTGGGCATGCCTCCTTTTTCTCTCCATGTATGTTTATTATGTTTGCCCCCTTTCGTTGGCATGCAAGTCCATGATTTTTTTTGGTTTGGATCACTGAATTCCATGGCTTAAATTCTCATATTAATGAATTCAGGAGAAGAATTAATGCAAGGAATTATGGGTACTCCATATTACATAGTACAGGAGGTGTTGGAGGCAAGGATTACAATAAGAAAGTGGATGTTTGGAGTGCATGGGTGATCTTGTACATAATGTTGAATGGAGTTGCCCCTTTTCTGGCAAAAACACTATAGGAGATATTTGAGGTAGTCCTCTGTGGGCACCTTCGTTTCTCCATTGTTCGGTGGCTCTCAACATCTCACTCTGCCAAGGACTTGATACGCCAGAAATTATCCAAAGATGTCACCAAGAGACTCAGTGAAAACCAAGTGTTAGGTATTCCCTCTTTTATATCATTAATGGTGAATATTGCAACTTGTAGTTGGGTTTTGTTAGATCCGTGACATATTAATGATAAATATTTGTTTTGTTGCAAAGCATCCATGGATCACCACTCATGTCCTATGTAATCGAGGCTAATTTGACTCAGCCACAATTTTTTTGGGTGTGGATTGTAGAAGTGAGAAATACATAATGGCTTATGACAAATTATGAGATGTCATGTTGTATAATATTGTAAATCTTAGTCGTCGGCTAAGCCTATGCTAGAGACTCAGATTTGATGCTAGCCATATCCCTTATGGTGTCTTGTTCGCCCGAATCCTTAAATCAGGCATAGTCACTTTGTTGTTAAAAATAGTACCTTCTAATGTAAGAACTCGTTTTGTCTTTTGGTTTGGGTTAATGACACATATCGTATGTAACCCGTTTTTGAATGTATGACACAAGTCTGATACAAAACACCTTTGTGGGATGGAAGGTGGAAGTTTCGTTGGGGTTTGATAATTGAGAGTTTTTGCTATGTACAATGAGGAAATGGAGTACCGTTGGAATGGGTACCCGAATAATCGGTGAAGTCACGACTACATGGTCCATGATTACTAAAGAGTTTCAACATGTGAAATACAAAATATAGAAAGAGTGTTTTAGTTTATTCTTTTATTCTTTTGAACTTGTGGTGATGGTTATGTTAAATTTTATGAGGCATCGATGTTTTATAGATGCTTGATAAAATTGTAGGTGGGCTTGTGAAAGGCACTTTTCAAAAAGTGGCACAAAACTGAAAGATGAGACATAAATTAAACAACGTCGCCATATAATCAAATACAATAATACAACACTGTGCTAAAGTTTTATCACGAATGTTCAAAAACATAATATGAGCGTGATGGATCACGATGGTACTGACAATGCAATGAATGTGAATATTAAATTCTGCAATATGTTAATTTGTATACGTTTTCTTTAATACGACTTTTTCTCATACGACTTTTTCTCACTTTGATCCCTTAGCTTTAATTGTGTATGATTTATGAATAAATTAATAATATAGATGGTTTTTGATCACTCACATGGCAAAGAGTTCAACAATGAGTCTCTCGCCTCGCACTTTGTTGTTGGTACTCAGAAAGCATACTCTAATCCCAAAAAGTGGAAAAGGCTCTGAAGTTTACATTTCATGTTGAGAATGTTTCCTTCCACACAAGTTTGGTGCATGTTTCTTTCTCTTCTCATAGTAAATCAATTTTCTTTGACACCTTTTAATTCATATTATTGTTTTTCTTCTTCTTTAAATATTTCTTGCTTTTCTTCTATTTTTCATATAAAGCTTCCCCCTGTTTAATGTGTTCCTTTTCAGCCCTCCTCAATGACTTCTTATCTTTTCCTCCCTTCTTTCATTCTGGAGGATTACATCAGTAATGTACCCACATGCAACACATTGCAAGGATATCATTTGTGTCTTTGATATTAAAATTTTTGTCTATGGATTTCCACATCGATAGCACTGGACCATATCTTTTTATAAAAACTTCAAGCAAAGCAACTATCTTTGCATTTTCATGGGAGCCATTAACAATAGAAGTTACAGTCTTCTTATTAAAATTTGACTTGACATCCAATTCACATCCAAAGAACTTTGTCGTGTAAGAAGGTTTCCTTCCAGGAGACTTTACCACATCTACCATATTAACATTATTGGTCTTGATGCCATTGGCCCGTATTTCTATTTTAGTAAGTATTTTCGACATCTTATATCTATAGAAAGCATCATCATGGTTGCTCACACAAATGTTTTGGAAAGCCATTGTGCTTGCCATCATACTTGGGAACATGATATGTTTTCCCATATAATGTAAATTGTGCATTCTTATTTATGTTAGATACACGACCCAAGATGAAACCAACGTAAGGCCCAATGGAGCTCACATTCTGCATTGATAATCGATCTCATATCAACACAAAGGAAATCTACCATACCCCACATTTTAGTCTATATCCAACAAACTTTATCTAAAACCAGATATCTATGCCCATGTCATAGGCATAATTATGAAATCTATTAAAAAATTTCCTACTAGCAGATAGAAGTAACAAATAGAGATACTTGATTTCATTCAATACACCCTCTAAATTTCAGACATTGACACAGTTTTATGAATCATCTCCCCCTCTCAGTAGCTTCATTTCCAAGGTTATATGTTTGCAGAGTTTAAAAACTAGTCAAAAAAAGATTTTATATGAGGCAAAATGGAAAATCTTGAGGCAGCATCAAGATACAAATTTGGAAATAGTACACTAATCTCTTTGGTGACACCACTTAATCGCCTTGCATGCTTGCCTCTGGGGCTATTTGAGGAAGGTTTGGTGTTAGAGGGATATTAGTTTCCTATCTTTCTATTGGGATAAACTCTTATCTTATTTCTGTGTTATTTATGTATTTATTTGAGTAGAATGTATGAATACTTTGGAAAGAATATTTTAAAGGAGGCACTTTAGATCTAGATGACTGAAAAACCATGCATGAAGTGAATTCATCTATGAAATAGTATAATGAGTGTTTTCAAATGGGGATCTATCCATTTTGATTTTTTTAGAATGAAACAATGAATTCAATGTTGGGATTGTATCCAACCTGGGCCACAATAATAAATTTATAGTGTTTTTCTATTTATTTTATTTTTAAGTTCACAATATTTAATATAGTTGGATGTGTAATTACAAGATTTAAAACTTAGAACTTTAACAAGCATATTATTACTCCTTGAGTCTATTCTCACTAAAGAAATATCATATTTTTCATATTTATGATTTTTTTGTTTGACCCCAAGGATTTGAACATTGAATATCATGATTTACTTAGTACTTCATAATACTTGTGTTAAAAAAAAATATACCCAATTATTTTTATACATTAACAACTACATCTATAAATTGTATGACTAGCAATTGCACCACATGTTACAAAGGAAATGTCGTAAGGCAATAACATAGGAAAGAGTAGCATAGAAGAAATATTTTGATGAGGATGATCAATATCCTCGATGTTACAAAGGAAATGTAGTAAGGCAGTAATAGCATAGGAAAGATTAACATAGAAGAAATCTTTTGATGAGGATGATCAATCTCCTCAAGGGAGCCAGGACAACCATGATGATGAAATGGAATGGTAGACTAACACCTCTATTGAGGCTACTCAGAAGATAATCAAGAAGCAATTGAATCTTGCTACTAGTGAATTGGTGATGTTAATTATACCTGAAAAAGATACAAAGCAATGTAATGATATGAAGGTTGTAGGGAAGACAGTTTCAAAGAACACAATGGTTGAGCCTCAGAGCATGCCTTCTACTGAGAATGGTAAGAAATCCATATAACCTATGCTAGAGAGTGGTGATAAGGAAGAAGAGAGATGAGTGTAGTGTTTGCAAATTGTTGAAGCTTTTATATCATTAAGCTCCATGTCTACATTGTGCAACCAAGTTGAATGGAGTTATTTTTTGTGAATAATCAATTTCCACCAGGATTCCATCTGATATCAATCACCAAAGGGTTTTCACCCCAATTGCCTAATTCAATATCCATAACAAATTATATATA